>JARFOD010040548.1:0-10264 GCA_031763545.1 Mopalia muscosa | reverse complement strand
GGATGAATGAATGAATGAATGAATGAATGAATGAATGAATGAATGAATGAATGAATTAATGAATGAATGAATTAATGATGAACGAACACCGTTTCAGTAAAGCTGTTAGGCCTTAGAGCCATTTCTTAGGAGCCTTCGAAAGGAAATGAATTGTATGCTGAATATGTTACGTTTATTATAATATATGTATATATACACTTCAACGATTTACGTATTCTCATCTCGATTATACCTTTGGCTACTGAAACACACTTCAACAGTCACTAAAATAATGACGTCAATTAATATGGCATGTTATTAGAACTACCATGTAGAAAACATAGAAATATTGATCCATTTCAAGCTGGTCCGTCGTTAATAGCATTCATTTGCCGAAATACATCTTGCATGGTAGATCCGTATTGAATGTGAATTGTACTTACATCGAGCGAATAGTGTTCGTAAAATTACATAACGCATTTTAAACCTTGATTTGTAACATTCCGTAAACCTATTTAACTAATTAGGGTTATGGATTAATATCGGGAACGAAATATAACACTTCATCAGTATAGCGTGTAGTATTAATAAACTGTAAATGCATTTGGTAAACGTATGGGGCATTTTAAAACGAATATATATTATAAACATAAAGACAAATGTCGATGCTTTCACTGGTGCTTCTGAAACTCTTGGGCATCAATTCTTATCTGTGGAAAGAGTAGAATTTTGCCCAGGTTAAAGGTTACTCGTGTGTCTACTCGTCAAACACCGATGAATGTATTTTTGATCTAGATTTTTGTGGTTTGAGTAATTCTTAACATCTGCATTTGGTACATAGATATAATGTCATTGTATTCTTTTAAGATTTTTGTACTGAAAATGTACACATGCAAATGCATGGGGTTTTCAAAGCATATATAGACACTGGCTTATGTTTGCAGTTAAGTTTATTGGAGATATTCTTGTGTTCACTGACCCCTTTGACATCACCTAATCATATATTTACTAGGGTTTTCAACACCAAATATATACTGAATTTAAATTTAAATTTAAAATATACTGTTCATAATAGTTACTATTGTTTTGAGTTGATATCAAATTAATCATTATAAATATTTCCTCTAAACGTGCATAGTAGATGTTTCATCGAACATAACACAGGATATAACACAGACCCTAACATTAACGAAGGTCTGGAAACTGTATACCAGCGGGTAAATAAATATACAGGTGTGTTTAAAGAAAATGGTACTGCGTTTTCAGATATAAAAGTATTTTCAGTTCCAATTTGCAATCTCCATTTGTTTTCGTTAAACAACATGATATTTTTTGATTGACCAATATTACAGATGTTTTATTGATCCCAAAAACTGATTTACTGATCAGACAAATTAAGACAAACTGATTTATTGACCAGATAAAATGATTTATTTACCAGACTAACTGACTTATTGACCAGATAACCTGGTACGAAATCATGTTTAACAGCAGTAAAAGTCATATAATCGATTTGGGCCACAACTCACCAGAGCACCAACTCAAAAGTATGATCGACGGGGATGTTGGATGTTGGAGAGGTAAAGGGGAAACATAAACAATTCTTTAATGCGATGAATCCACAATGAGGTGACAAAAAAGTCACTTACAGCATTATTGTCAGTTATCCTGATAGAATAAGTGATTTACCATTTATTATTAAAATATAGGCAACTACATTTCATTTACAAAACATATGATTTCTCTAGATGTAGCCAGATTGTGTTCGATTTGACAAATCTGGAATTCGAATAGAAAATATATATATATAATACACTGACTTGAATATTCAACTGATATAGTAAGATGAACATCAAGCATCGACATGGCGAGCATAAGCTAATTTACACTGGTTTATGATAGACAAACCTAACGTATTTTCGGGTACAGGATGGCTGATGTAAAAACATGATAACCTTCACATGTTGCATGTTTTTAAAACAGGTTTTGACAGTTATCGGAAACGTTTACTTTCACATAACAATTCTGTTTCTATAAGGTCTATATTCAGATTTGTTACACGAGTCCTTCTGGCCAATGTACATTCTCTTCGAGGAGAGATTTTGGAAACCACTATTAAAATATTACCAAAAAACAGATGAGCTGACCGTTTAACTGCAGAAAAAGGTTCCCCTTGGGACACTGTTCGACAATGGTCCATGGAATACACCCTATTACTCCGGGGATGCCATTCGACATTATTCGACCATTGCCCAATAGAATACGCCTTTTCCGATAGAATAAAAAAGACCGGCTTCGTCGATTTTATTTGTTTAGCGTTATACATGTACGTCGTTCACACGGATACTTCAACCATACGCCTGCGTTTAGGTGAGGGAACTCACCCTCGACGACGACGCAAACAAAGGCGCCGCAATATAGGCCCGGTTCCTGTTGGTCCTGATCTTTGAGAGCTAAGAAGCTCCCGTCTGCTGCCCAGACTTTTCCATCGAATGAAATGCATGGTCTCAATAACCTTGGGTAACTCTTGTTCCGTTGACTTTGAACGGTATCTAAGTATTGGAACAAGCATTATATTATAGAGAGGAAATTAGTTTGAAGTAACAACAACACAAGAGTAACATGCAGAAAGCGAGTTTGAGGCCAATACCCAGTTCACTATTGTGCAGTAATCATGACACCTGGCAGGCCCGCTATATGATGTAGAAATGGTGCCGTGTTGTACTATATGGCATTGCCATCACAATATCATTGGTGTTAGGGTGGAAATGTTCGACATGTCATCTGGGCCAAACCGCGAGTTCTCACGTTACTTGTCATGCACAGGCAGTCAGTCATCGTGTTATCTTTAACGCCACGTGATGTTTTGCCAAGAATAAATGATAATAAAGCCAGTAGTGCACCTTAATGGCCCAAGCGCAGGTCAATACAATTACAAAACAGGTTCAAATCAGCGTAAAATTAAAACGAAAAGTGCTCAACGTCACTATTTTTGTGCCTCTAATATAATTGGAAACAGTTTTTTTACAGATGAAAAAAATTGAATATTTTGTGTTCATAAAAAAGCTATTTTTTGTGAAATGATTAATATGTGAAGGTCATATACTTCGATGGGTGATAACTGATTTGAAAATTGTACGAAACGCGAAATTCAAATCATGTTATTCAAAAGAAGAGATATAATATCACGCTTGATCTATTTTCACTGGTTGTTGCTATTAAGGAAGATGTGATTGATTGAGTGCTTTTGATTTTACGACACTTCCTGTAGAATTTCAAAGAGGCTCTGATGCAAACATAAAACACAATGGATCTATGAGAATTTATGGAAGGAAGGAAAGTTGCAATTTTTCTTTCTTTACAGCCTCGGTTGAAGGATAAAAAAAACCCAACTACATAAACTTGATATCCGGATGTATAAATTGGGATCTTATTTGTCCTACGAATGGGATTTGTGATAAAGTAACATCCACATATCACCATGCTTTTTAACGCCCTATGTCATGAAGATAAGACGGCCATGATATTAATCAAATGAGTAAGTTGCCTCATATTTCATAAGATGAATGAAATAACTCAGAAAGATTCAAGATACTATTTCTTACGCATACAAATATCAGACAGCGACAGTGAAAACTGTTCATAGGAGAAAACAGAATGTGTGTAAATTTTGTAACATTTTTACTGAAATGTAATGCAAGCATTATTAAACAGTAAAACTTAGCAATAAATACAAAATTAATAAATCATAACATTGACAAACAAAGAGTGCTGAGTAACATGCTTTATGCTCTTTCATTGCAACTATAAGTCGAAAATAGAGGGTATAAAATTGTAAGCAATGGATTGTTAAGTGTTTAGTGCCTTGTTCGTCTAAATCGTATTGTTTCATGGATGGAATATAACAAAATAATGCCCAATCTTGGAGTTGGAAATTTGCATCCCATTCGTTGAAGTATACAAAAAATATCACATGTTTTATCAAGTTTAAATTTACTTATTTGTGATAAACAATTATCTACCCGTTTCGGACACTTTGGAATTAAATTAAATTAAGTGAAAAAAAACCTATCGATACTTCCGTTAAACTGTCTCCATACATAAAGGAGATACTACGCGAACAATTTAAGTTAAGATTAAAACGATATAAATCGACTATAAAGCGGTACTAAAATACACTAAAAGTGTCTAAATGAAGAAGATTTTCTTTCATCTGTTTTCGAGTCTAGTCTGAGCAAAATAAAAGAGTTCAAGTAGATGGAGGAAGCTGTCATATTCCCCTCGCGAATACGGCTTCCAGGTGTACTTTCCAACCTAGGCACAAAGTGGAATTTTTCGGGTTATGGACGACTACATGTTTTATGGGGTTTATGCATGGTGTAAAGGTGAAATAGCCTACCCTGTGATATAAAACAACAACCATGCAAGCTCCAATAAATTACATATTTCATTCTATGAGTATCATGATTGATACAACAGATACAATAGCCAATGCGATTGTCAATGTGGGAAACAAAGTGTAACTGGAGACTACGAAACGTTAATTTGATGCCGCTCCAAAACACTTGACCTTCTCTTTTTACCGGACATTAGCTTTGAAATCTCAACAAAAAACCCAAATCCTCGTCCAGATAGACTTTAACGGAGAAAAAATCAAAGGCTTTTCAAATAATTTCAGTGTTCATAACTCTCTTCTTATAGCCGCATAGGAAACGGGTTTCAGGCCGCATTAACATTTATAAACACAATTCAGAATAGGCGTGTAGATGAATTTTGATTGAGTCAATTAGGAATGTATAACGATGATCACCTATTCTCTTCCGGCCTAAGGCGGTGCCTAGAGGAAACCATTTCGTCATCTATTATGAAACATCCCGTTGATTAAAGAATATATTGTATAACTGTTCAAATGTACGACTTCGGGTCACCGATTAATTCGTTCTTATAACCATTATTTAAGAATAAAATACAACCTTAGATAGCTTTGGTAAAATAAGTTCATATGTGAATTGTGGTTTAGTACTAATAGTTAGATGGGGTCGCTTTTTATTTATTAATTGTTAACGTGTTTTAACTGAGAAAACAATCTATTTTGTCGATTAACTATCTCGTTATCGAATACATTTAAGGTAACCCATTTTTGGAACACTCCTTTCCCATCTGCACACTGTTAAGATTTGCATTTTCACAAATGATTCAAAGAGATGCGACTAAACGCTGTGTACATTAGGATATATACTGTTAAAAGTTGAAATCTGTTTAATTCCTCATTCATGTTGTTACTGTAGAAGAGAAGTTATCAGGTAGACGTTATGTAACTCTGTAACGTAATATACAGTGGGAATTTGCTTAAGTACCTTAAAATGAAAGATATGACACGATTTGGCATTATATGTTCATGCTTTTTGATTCTTTGAAAGAAAAAAGATTTTAGGATCACTCCTGGAGTTTTTCACCATGGTAGATCTGATTGGTTTCGGCAGACGTACATACTCATCCCAGGTATCGGTCGTTTTTTTTTCAGATTATATTATAATTTATGCTATCAGCTATTGAAGAACATTCACTTTCCGACAGAACAACACGGCTGTGTTGCTGTTCATTGTACGAGAGAACACCGCCGTCATTGATTGACAAATCAATCGATCAATCAATCGATCGATCGATAGACCAATCAATCAATCAATCAATCAATCAATCGATTAATCAATCACTAAATTGATCTTAGCTACAGATTTACTATAGATTACGGCCATGTTCATGGAAGTTATAAATTCACCTCTCCCCCACTCATTATAACCCCGACCACATTATTGCTCGTGTACATCACGATATCAACATTCACATGTTAAAGGTATTTGACATTAATGGCATATACACGTCCTTTAGCTCGTTACTGAGAGCAGGTTAAACAAAATGAGGAAGCAGTCGTTACTGGGAACTTAATTAATAATTAATTCAATTTATAGAGATCTGTAAATAATTACTGGAAAGATGACATCCCTTTCGCTTTTCACTACGGTTGGACTTCTAATAATAGAGAATTAGTCGTGTTTCTATGTATTCTGTCACAGTCAATATGGCACATTCATTCAAATATATCGATAGAAAATACTTCTGTGGTCTTAACCCGAATTAGAGTATCAAGATTTCAACAAGTAACCAAACTCCCACAAAAATATTAACATTGTAACACGTCTTTGTCATTTAATTGGCTTCAGTGGGGAAATTCGTGACACGCTATTTGAAAATATGTGTTGACATAGATCTGTATTTATTAGCAATACGATCAATTTCGTTTAAATAAAAATATTGAGTTTTTGGATTACGTTTTCTCTTCTTGGCGCAGGTAATGCCTCAAGAAATTCACTCTATTGATGTCAAAAAAGAAACGCATAGATGAAATGCCACAAGAAAGTGTTGAATTTAAAATGAAAATCGTTTCTTGTATACAATTGCCATGGATGATTATGTTTCTCAATGCTTCTGGAATAGAACAACATGACCAACTGCATGTACACTGAAAACAAAAATACATCATTGTGGCGCGTTTCTATGGAATTTTGTGTTAAGCGACATGAAATGTTCAGATTTTGAAGAATGGAAATGAAACTTAGGGATGTGATGGGTATTTAAAGCTGCAATTCTAGCAATGATGTGCATTTCCCATTTCAATGTATAACACGAGTAACAACATAACTTAACCTTGTTAATCGAAACAATACGATTGACCGCCTCCAGTAAGTGAATTTCAGTCGGAAATCGCACGGCACATGAACGTCAGGCACTATTTTACGTGTTTGGAACAGGTTTCAGGGATTCGAATCTGCAGAAGAACTGCCCTGGAATGGTAGACCTCGCATAACAACTGCAGCACAATATCGCTACCTCCGGGTCCATCACTTGCGTCTCCGAACTACCACAGCACCTGGTACTGGTTTGAGATGGGTGTCTGCATAAGCCATTCGGAACCAACTTTGAAAAGCTGGTTAACGGGCAAGGAGACCATACGTTGGCACCGTTCTGCAACCTCTCGTCACGACTGGAACTTGAGACGTGATGTACGATAACTCTTATACAGGCGCCGCAATAAAAGTTTTGCCAACAACTACGTCGGCCAAATTGAGAAATTCGGTGAGGCAGTGTCATGATCTAGGAGGTCATCTCCTACACAGACACAAGTCAGTCGGTGCTTGTACATGACAACCTGACAGCTGTACTCTATATCGGGGGTGAAATTATGCACCATCACATGCTTTCCATTATGGATCGACAAAGAGAACTCCTTCAGCTGGACAATGCCGGGCCGCTATTAGTAAGTTTAACAGTGGAATACGTAGAGGACGTTTCCGTAACTGTCATTTGAACTGCACGAAGAATGAGTTAGGATTCCATGTGCCTGGATTCAAAGACTCAGTCTATGTCAAGGAGGTATCGCACAGGGATTGCAGGTCATGGTGACCACATGGTACTGACTTCAGCACCATCGTGCGGCGCTTTTCGGTGAAGAATACGCCACCGCTGCCGTCGGTCCATAGCGAGAAGATTACCACATACTTGTACCGACTTTAACTGTGCTACCACCCAAAAGTACTGAATTATTCCGTTTTGTATTAAAGAAATAATTTTACTAACGATTCGCTAATGCGTTTCTTTTTTAACAGAGTGTATAAGCATATATAGATTAAAGAATATTGTACAGTCTGTCAAATTAGAATTTCCAGTAAATATGTCGACTGATTCCACAAGCCAGGAATGAGAAACAAAGTACAAACTTGCTTATATTCATCTATCGAACCTTAAAAAGGAAATAGATAGATGATATTATTCAGCGATAGTTTAATTTCATAAATATTGCTCCTGTAAATGGCAAAAAAGGTAGATATCGTGTGTCTTATTGCATCCCTGAAGAGCACAGGCACCGGTTAGTCTCGCAATATATAAACTGTTCTGCTTTGTATACCGTATAACAAAGAGGGACAACCTCGTCATAGCAGAAATACCCCACCCCAGAATCGAGTTGAAGTTGTAGAAATTAAATAATGTTTTGACGTACTGGGCGAATCAAATTCATCTCGAAAGTGGCTGTTACAAAGACTAACCAGCCTCTATTGTTTGCATGGGACATACGCTACACATTTTGGAATATATATGGAAGTGTGGCCAACAATTTAAAATAGCAGCATATTGTATGTTGAAGGTTTACAATTAAAAAAACACGAAAATGTCCGGCATTTTCACAGAGAGGAATCAACAACTGGTCTCATCCTCTTTAGCAAAAGGAGGAGCAAAAGTGTATTTTATTACAGCACATAATGGTGCATCCGGTAAATGGATATACCTAATTGATTTGGGTTGCGTCATGTAGAGTAGTAAAACTATGAATGCCAATTAACCAGCTTTCTGAAACTTGTCAAAGCTAAAGTAAAGATGGGCCTTATTCTACGAAACCAGCATTTTATCCACACTAAACGTTAATAAAAGTTTTTTTTTTAAATTACACCGTACACAATTGAACGCCATTAGTATCGATCTGTTAACGTAACATATATATGCACACGTTCAGGTATAATCTATGAAATAGTGTTTCTGAGCATCGAGAAGAAAAGTTTGGCCTTCCAATATTCTGATGTTTTGCTTATGGCGAAATGTGGCAAGCATATCATGGATATTTATAAACAATGAATTTAATTAAGCTTAAGATGAAATAATTATGCGATTGGACATTTTTAAGTCTATTAACAAATTAAAAATTCGCAACAGGTTTAACTTGATGTTTACCTTAAGGCTTCGAGTGTGAAAATAAACGGATGATTCACCGAACTGATGAGATAATGTCTGTCGCTGTATTCACAGTGCAGGATCACGATAATGTCTCAAACTGTAAGATTAGATAATATCTCACATTGCAAGATCAGATAATGTCTTAGACTACAAGATCTGTTAATAACTGCAAGATCAGGATAAGGCCTTACACTACACATTCAGGGTTATGTCTCACACTGGAAGATTAGTTAATGTACTACACAACACCACCAAAGTAATGTCTTACATTGTCAGATCAGAGCAATGCCTTACACTACACGATCAAGGTAATGTTTACACTGGGAGATCAGATAATGTCCCACACTGCACGATCAGAGTAATGCCTTACCCTACATGATCAGGGTAATGTCTCATGTTTCCAGATCAGATCATGTCTTACAATTCAAAACCAGTTAATGCCACCAGCTTCAAGACTAGGGATATGCCTCATACTACAAGATCAATGTAATGTCTCACACTACAAGTTCATGATTATGTCTCATACTGAAAAACCAGATAATGTCTCACACTTCAACACCAGAAAATGTACAATTCTGCAAGATCAGTTATTGTCACCAATTTAAAGGTCTGATTATGTCACACACTGCCAGATCAGGATAATGTGTCACACTGGAAGATCAGGGCAATTATTTAGAATACGAGATCCGGTAATGTCTCATAAACCAGATAAGGTTAATAACCCACACTACAAGATCATGGCAGTGTTTCACACTGCAAAACTCGGATGTTGTCTCATACTGCAAGATCGCAATGCACATTATTAATAGAATGCGTATTGTGCACTTATCGTAATTTTTTAATTTGTTTTTGCAACATGTTGTAAGCATCAGAAATGACTGTGATTTCACTCTATAAACCCATTAACGAGTCTAACAATACTGGTTTCTAAATACATTCATTGTTCTGCCTATTTTGACTGAATAATCTTTGTTTAACTCCGTCTACATTTGTCTTGATAAACAACATTAAGCCGTGCAAGACATTTGTAATAGAGAACTGAATGCTATTTTAGTGAATACTGTTGTTACAAACAGAAAATTCCTTTGAGCAAAATTTCCCAGAATATAAGGTTATTATATTGTTTGTTTTCTTGCTGAAGATTTTCCCCAAAGTTTTGATAGAATTGTTTATACTGTTGTGTTTTAGAGTTTCTGAAGGTATTCATACAACTGTTGGTCGATAAAATTGTGGCAAAATCTATAACGAAATTCCCCCAAAAACATATTGCATCTGGAAACTTTTAAAAACCAACACATGGGTCATTTTTAATTGTGGTGTATGGATTTCATATAAATTTAATAAGAGAGTATAGTTGACGTTCTACGAATTGAAATAATACACAATTTCTATCATATATAAGACATGCACACATCTGGGAGTCTTACATCGTTTTTCCTAGGAGTGAAATAAAATGCGTGTCAACCTCAGCTAGTTGCAGTAGACTACTTGTTTTTATGGA
>JARFOD010040537.1:0-10264 GCA_031763545.1 Mopalia muscosa | reverse complement strand
TTGTTTTGTTTGGCAAAACAACCTCACCAGAAGAAGCCTTCAAATTGATCCAGAAAGGCGATAGAAACAACGTAAGTATTTAATTATAGACATTGTTTTAAAAATGTCTTCATGTCACGTCATTGTCGGGGGACAAATTTTCGATTATTTACAGAAGAGGAAAGTTGATAGACAATGTGAAATTGAGTTTATTATTTGTATTCCTTTATAAGCCTTCGGATTGAATCCCTACTCCTTCATGCTTTATATCTGTTAAATTTGGAATTCTTCCAATTTTTTACATTTAGGTTTTTTCTGATTTAAAAAAAAAAAAAATTTAACAACAACGACAAGAATGTATGCTAGGTACGAGAAATTCATTTGCGGCGTCCATCCACATCTGATCGAGGATTAATACGATCATAAAGTAGTAAGAATTCAGTACCAATCGTGGAAACAAAATTGCACTTTATCTCACAGTAAAACTCAGTCCATTTTAACTTTCTTCTCATTTCATTAAAAAAGCAGTTCCTTCAAAATGGCGTAAGTCGTATCACTGCACACAGCGTTAATCACATATTAAAAAGTTTCTGGAGACAAAGGAAATCACTATGTCACCTTCTCCATCTTGGGCCATATTGATAGCCAAACAAGGAGGCTATAACTCTCCTAAATGAGTCTTACTGATTTGAGAAGACCTAGTGACGCTATCCTAGTGTCTTCATGACAGTGCATTCTTACGTAGAATCGATTCTACTTTCTACGTCGAGACATTATTGACTCTAAGATACACCCGAACCATCTTGTTTTGCACTTTTTGCATTTGCTGAATAGTGGCCAACTCCGCCCCAAATATGGGAGGGAATTAATGCACGATTGCCTAGCATGCCTTACGAGAATTGACTTAGTCTCGTCCCCTCTAGAAACTTTCGCAAAAATACGGTTGCATCACAGTGTTAAGATACAAGTGGAGGGCGTCACCCTTAGATCACAGTTATTCAAACATCTTCTTCACAGTACTATACAGAAGGCTGAGCGGTTTCGGTGGCCGGCATTCACTGTTGGCGAGTCTGTGCCAAACTCAGAATCTTGTGGCTTCCATTCCCGGACGCATTTTAAACTCCACAATCTTCTGAACTATAATCGGTTCAAACATTGTAAACGTTATTCCAAATAAGAGAATTACAGTTTGCTTAACTGGTTTCTGGTTGTTGCTGCTAGTACACGTGTACAAGTACATGTTTTGGTGCAGCTCGTTAAAAATCACAGGGCCATCGAGCCCTGGTGCTCTGGGACAAAATAGGCCTGGAAGCCCATCTATGGTCATTTATGGGTCGTGCGGTGTCGCGGATGGTTTTCTTGTCCTATTAGGCTGTCACACCGTGAAAAGTGTGTGACCAACTAAAGTACAGATCGAGTTAAACAAAACAAGGGGTATGGGAAAGATGCATGCCAGTCACTTTTTAGAGTCTAGGTGGTTTCCTCCACTATTAAAACTAACACCTCCCTCAGGTAACCTTCAATAATGATTTTAACACCAGTGAAATTCGTATCCAGTGTTCATTTTTATTCATCGACGAATGCTACACGGCGTGTTCAGGTTAAGTCATGCCCTAACACGTATGGTGGAAGATTCGATGATGATGAACTGACGGCGTTGACAAGTTCGAAACATTCAACCTCAAACTGTGGGGAGGTAATTTCAGACCTAGAACATGTGGTTGTACATACTGGGGTGTATATATGGCTGTACACGAAAACACCTATGTGTAATTGCAAAGAATGAGAAAAAACGCATGCCGACCGCGGAACACTTAAAGCAGATAGACATTGCTAGCCAGTACATATTTCAACTTGGTTACCTCACATTTAAGGTTGACCAGTGCGCATTTAAGGTTGGTCACCTCACACTAAGGTTTACCACAGCAAATTTCAACTTGGTTACCTCACATTTAAAGTTGACCACTGCTCATTTCAGTTTGGTTACCTCACATTTAAAGTTGACCACTGCTCATTTCAACTTAGTTACCTCACATTTAAAGTTGACCACTGCACATTTCAACTTGGTTAACTCACATTTAAGGTCAGTTACGTCACGTTTAAGGTTGACCACTTCACATTTAACATTGGTTACCTCACATTTAACGTTGACCACTGCGCATTTAACGTTGGTTACCTCACATTTAACGTTGATCACAGCACATTTAACGTTGGTTGCCTCACATTTTCTTTTGATCACTGCACATTTAACGTTGGTCACATCACATTTAATGTTGATCACAGCACATTTAAAGTTGGTTACTTCCCATTTAAGGTTGACCATTTCACATTTAACGTGGGTTTCTTCCCATTAAAGGTTGATCACTGCTTATTTACAGTTGTTTACCTCAAATTTAACGTTGACCACTTCACATGTATGCTTGACCACTGCACATTTAAAGTTTATCCCCTGATGTTTCAAGTTAGGCACTGAACACTGAGTAATTGGGTTTTATTTAGTTCAGAAAACGCCTTGCATATGTTGAATAATATGTTTCAGATTGGTTTCGAAGATATAATAACGTATCTGGAGACGATAGGCTTTGAAATCTCTACAGTATGTTTGGGTTTCAGCCGAAGAGAAATTAAAAATTTCAAGGGGTTTCTGGACGTTTTACAACATTGCCTGGTCGCCAATGTGAAACGGGCATATATGGAGGTATGTTTTTTACCTGCTACTTACACTAAAGTTCGTCTCTGTGTTAAGTATATTGAGAGTTTATAGAGGAACCCAATATAAATCCCTACATGAAAATAGCTTTGTTGTGCCTTTTAGACAGTGACTATTAACAGTATTTTTTTATTTTGAGGCGAGAATTTCTCGCAAAGCTGGTATTTTTGAATGGACAAAAACTGTCACCTGTCGGCTGATGTGAATAGACTCTGTTAGGCAAATCTTACCTTCTTCCGTTGTCTATAGACAGGATGATCCGCTGAATCTGGTCGAGTCTGAGGCGATTCGATAACTTTGACATTCAGCCATCTTGACAAATGTACCCAATCATCAGACTGAAATGCGTCATTCGGGATAGAATTCACTCCTAGCGTTTCGGTGCACAACAATGATGGTTGTGGCCTCGATGACCGGACGTGGGTCAGCCTGCTTAATTTCCTGAACCTGAAACTAAGAAAGTGTTATCTAAAAAAATGAAAATACTGATGACAAGAGCGTTCGTTGGGTTTGTCTGAACCTGTTCCTCTGCAGAGCTAAAAGCAATACCTGCTGCGCCATTTACACAAACGTTGTATTGCCAGTGCACAGCATTTTGTCGAGAGATTGCGTCAAACCTTGTCAGTATATATATACCAGTGATTTTAAAGACGGGAGATTTCTTTGTATGCTGATATGCCGTCATGTAGCTACTACACTCTACTATAAGACATCAAACAAACAAATACACCAGACAGAGCCGCATAGAGTATTGGCCTTATCATTATTTAGTTTATGGACGAAAAACATATATTAGATGACAGTATTGCGTATGAATCTATTAATGCAAGGTTTGTTTTTTGTTATTAATGTTGTTGTTGTTTTATGAATTATTGCTTCATTGTTTTTAAGGAGCGTGACATTGAGCGCACTGTTGGAATAAACACCGGGTACATTGGAACTTCGGATTTCAACATTGAAAAAGAGGATCGTGACTTTCTCCTTGGGGTAAGCCTGGATGATCATTTAATCTTACAAATTTTGACATAACTCAACAAAACAAAATTTTTGGTTTGTTAACTCTGTGTTCAGGAGTATCTCGGACCTCTGACTAAGGGCAGTTTGTTTGAAGAGTAGCAATATTGTCTGTACTTCAGGCACTGGAGGAAAATGAACTTTTCAACATTATGGAAATTCTTCACAACTTCAGTATCATGGATGTGATAGTGTCAATTATTGTTTGAATATACACCGCCGTCATATAAGTGAAATACACTTAAGCACGAAGTAAAACACCCAATCAATCAATCAATCAATCAATCAATCAATCAAGAGTATTTCGCTCATATCACAGAGCTGTACTACCACACCAACACAACCGTATCATGTGAAGTGTTTGGTACTAAATAAAAAATTAATGTCCATCAAGCAGCATCGCTTTATAAATTTTTTTGATCTGTCAACCAAATTCTTTCAATTCTGATTAGGAAATTTGAAAGGCGTAAAAGCCGGTACACCCCGTGAAATTTCCCAAGATTTTCATGACTAGAACCAAACACTGCAGCCTCCACTTCAATTTATGTTTTCAAAATTAAAAAAAAAATATTGTTAAAATCGATTTTTGATTGACACCACGTAGTTATGAAAGAGTCAAACAATGTGGCTCCGGCAATTGCAGTGTTTTTTTTTATTTTTTTTGTTTTTTTATTTTTTTTTACGAGGTTTCCTCTCGTTTTCCCAGTGTATTTAAGCAAGGAGCAGTGTGAATTGGACAGTGCGTCGTCATATAAGTAAATATCATTGAGTACCAGGTTAAACCCAAATCATATAAACAATCGATTATTCATCAAAGCCTTGTTTTAATTTTCCTTTTATTCTTTCAAACCTTGTAATATCCGTAGACCACGGTTAAACCTTAATTGTAAATGCCATTCTTGATAGAGACACACATTTTGTATTGTATGTTTGTTTGATTAGGGTTAACGCCGTACAAACTGTTATTTCCTATCGTGCTAGCCCTTTGGGTTCAGGAAATCACCCTCCTTGTCACTGGCGACAACAAAGCCAACACAGAGCAAATAACTGGAAAATACAGATCGCAATATAAAGACATCACAAACAATTCGACTTTATGTTTCCCCATAGTTTCGAGAGGACAAGGGCAACATGAAACGCCCTCCCAACAATCCTTTTTAAAATCATCCCGGTATTTAATTTAATAACGATAATAACCGTTTACAAGCCATACGAACTGTTGAAGACCGGCGTTCAACGTAAACGGTACGTAGGTGATAAATTCGTCAAAATATCCGCTGACCATTTTCTTTGTTCTCTGTTTCCAGCAAGGACGCCGGGCTTTGATCGCCTTCATGAAGTGTTACGTCTATGAGAACGAGCCACCAAAGATAGATAAAGGAACACCCAATCAGATTGAAGACACGGACATTGACGATGAAACTTCTGTGCGCAAGCACGTTTCTGATGCAGTATGTTAACTCAGTTGATTAACACCGGATGCCGTCTAACCTCTATGCCTTACCTACAGCCAATTGGTCATAAACCAGGACAATTTGAATAAAGTGATATTCGTTAAAAGGGCATAAATTGTGCAATCGAAGCTATACAGTTGTAAAATTTCACTGGGACTATGCTATGATGTCATTCAGTTGTGGATCAATGCAATTCCCTTTTTTTAGTGCTACTGACAATTTATTTATTCTTAAATCACAAAATCTTTCCACTCGGATCACTGAAATGCGCCAATAGCATCTGGACCTCACTTTGTCATTAACAGACAAAACGTTGGATCTTTAATGGCAGCATCATCCTAACACATCGTATCTCTCTATATATATATATAGACTCACACAGAGAGACCATGCTGTAAAACACTGCTTAGTTGTATTCTGACCAAGCTTCATATGCTGGATTTTTATTAGCATACACCCAAAATCGTATGAATCCGGCCTATCAGCAACGCTCTATCACATAACAGTCACGTGTATTTGTTTTGATAATGTTTTCAAACATCTTCTGACTCCAATATTGGATTAAAACTGTTGTCCTCTTACCTCCATGCCTTTCGTACAGCCCGTCACCATTGAAAAGCTATTAAGTGGTGATCGTTACAAAATGAGACTGGACTGGGATATTACCTAAACTGTGAACACAAAACCTGCTCTTGGTCATATTTATAAGTAGATTTCGAGCACTTTCTTCCGTCGGCCTCACTACACATTATTTTCTGCAAAAAAAAAACCCCAACATGGCCCGGTTATCGTATAGTAGATTTTCTGAGAGGTTAATTTTAAAAATATTTCAAACATTAAATCGAATCCAAAACCTTTGTATTTATTTACAAATAAATTATTAGAAGTTCAAAAAATATTGAGTCCGCAGCACGTGTCGGTACATAATATCAGAAAATGACAAAATCTCCTAGCTCATACTGCTCAATTAGTAATTTTGGAGGTTAGCATAGTTAAAATTGGTACAAGTATGTGATAATGTTCTAAGGACCAACGGCAGCGGAGGCGTATTCTCACCGAAAAGCACCGCACTAGTGTGCTAAGTCGGTACCTTGTGTGGCCACCGTGAGCTGCAATCACTGCTCGACACCTCCTTGAATGAGTCTTTGAATCCGGCCACGTGGAATTCTAACCCATTCTTCATGCAATGCATAGGAAAGTTGCGGAAGGGTATGAGGCGCTGGGTAACGTTGGCGTTAACGTCTGTCCAGTTCGTCAAAAAAATGCTCAATAGGGTTGAGATCTGGCGATCTTGATGGCCATGGTAACTCATTAATGTTCTCATCCTCTAGGTATTCAACTGTTTAAGTTCAATTTCACTATACTTTGTTTGTTTATATATCGTTTAACACACTGCAATATTAAATTCAATAAAGACTTGTGTTATTTGTTGATATAAGACACTTATAGAATCTTTTCTAAACAAACAAAGGATACCTGTGGTCTGTTCGTCTGATTGGTCGGGTTTAACATCGTACACAAGGATTTTTCAATTATATGACGCACACACACACACATACGTCAGTTCCTCTTTTTAAATTAACTTATCAACGGCTATGCTAATTCGATTACAAGTGCAATACAGATGGTTGTCTGAATAAATGCAATACAAATAATAAGTTTAGGTCGAAAATCAGTTGCCTTTCCCTTGAATAGTATGTTTGGTTGGGGATTCAAGTCGTATACTCAAGGGTATTTTGCTTGTATGATGGCGCATTGTAAACTTATACTTCTGCCATACTTAAATATGATGAAAAATGACACAAAATACGTTTGAATCACCCTGAGATTGCTGGAGCCACGTCATATAAAAACGTTCGGCAGATCGAGGGACTTGCATCTGCCAACGGTACATCGACGGCGGATCATACAGTACCGACGCACTGAACCCCGATCGCGGGCGCCATGCCAAAATATTGCAAACTGATACACATGAAAAGTAGGCCGGAAAACGCTTACTTCTGAAATATTTCAGCGTTTATTTATGATTTACTAATGAAGGCATTATAAGTGAAGTCAAAATGAAGTAAACATGCATAATTGTTTCGAAACTTCTGTGACTCTTTCTACTTTGTAATATTTGTCAATTTTGTTCAATGATATTATTATAAGGGTTAAAGTTGTCATTGGACTCACTTTATCAGCATTTGTTATTCCACCTTCAAGAGATGCGCAATAGGGCAAAATAAATACTGAAATATTGAGTTAAAAAATGCAATTATCTTTTTTCGGAATTTCACTACAAGCATGATATGTTAAACTCTTCAGTGTCACTCATGGCTTATGGCAAACCAGTCGTCAAAACCAATGAAAAGTTACTTTAACCAAGCAATTCTTATTGGCACTAAACTTATCATAGATGACTCCGGCCTACTAAAGCTATGACATCTAAATGTTAGTAACACCTGTTATGACGAAAAGTTAGACATAATATACAGCTTTGTCATAAAATCAGCTTTCAATACAATTTCAACTAAAACAGATCTATATTGGGAACAATCGTATTCTCGCGAGAGTTTCTATAGTGGGCGAGACTAAGACAACTCTCGTACCATTCTAAAATATAACCGATTTTACTTCCTTCGCAGAGACATTGACTCAAAGATAAACCAGGCCATCTTGTTCTGCACTTCTTTTATTTGTTGATCTGTGGCTGATTGGTTGCCCCACATCATGATTGGCGGAAATTAATGCGCGCTGGCCTGGCATAGCCTACGAGGGTTGGCTTTAGTCTCTTCCACTATAGAAAGTCTCGCGAGAATACGATTGCTCTCAAACACCATGCCAGGGCACCCACATTTATTTCCGCCAATATGTGGGGTGAGGTATGCCACAGACCAGCGAACAAATGAAATACAAAACAAGATGACCCCCGTGTACCAAACAGTCAATTTCTCGGCCTAGGAAGTATAGAATCTAATATATTTTAGAAAGTAATGGGTATGCAACTGTTTATATAGACATTGGGGCTAATTGCAATAGATATTTAATATAGTCCAAAGTCATTCAGAAAATCGATATAGCTAGGTATCTTTCCATTCTCTGTATAAAGCGCAAGTTTCTTTCACACGCTTCAATCTAGAAGGATGTCTTAGAAATTGTACGGGAACTTAATCACGTGACAATGTAGTCAACGTTTCTACCAATGGCATAGCTGTATATACATAGTCTCGCTAATCCAGACTTCTCGCAAGAACTTCGATCACGGCTAGATAGTCTGGTAACAGAGCATACTAAACGTTGCAAAAAGAAAATGGCAGTCATATGGTCCTGGTATCGTACAGTTGGTTTTCTGATAGGTTAATTTTTTAATATATTTTTAAAAAATTCAATCTCACCCAAAACCCCAAATTAATTTATTTGTAAATAAATATAAAGGTTTTGGGTTCAATGTAATGTCTATTAGAAAACTAACTATACAATAACCGGACCATATATGACGGCCATTTTATTTTTGCAACGTTTAGTATGCTCTGCTGCCAGACTATCTAGCCGTGATCGAAGTTCTCGCGAGAAGTCTGGTTAAGCGAGACTAGTATATACACTGCTTGAGTCTTCCTGACCTTTAGAAATAAGCGAACGCTACCGTGAATCTGTATAGTTTATGTTGAATGGCCGTACCTGAATTAAACCCTTCCAGTTAGATGGACCCATAAAACGACCATTTTTTCACGTAAAAATCAATCATTTCTCAGAACTGTCGCCTAATCATTTAATCGCTTTAGAATGCCTTCCCGAACGAGATTTGGCTTGAGGTCTCTCCCAGTTGGGAACCGCCCTTCGGTGAGTGTTCAACAAACACGACAGAAGTTTTTTGGCGAGGTAAGAGGCCATATAGATTCAATATTTTTTTAATTCAGAGGTAGGCATTATTTCTTAAGGTATCGAACGGCTGAATGTCTTATCTCTGTTGACTGCATAACACAGGTCTATAAGATATACGTATTCGCTTATATATACCAATGGCGTTGTTTTGAACACTTTACTGGAGAAAAATCATATAAAGCAAATGGCTGAATTGCCAAACACATTCCACTTAAAAATGAGGACCAGCACGAAAACGATAGGCCTATTCATTGTGCAAAACTCAATACGCATTTTCAAAATAAATTCGATTCCACTGTCGCCTGGCCTGTAAGTGTTTCAGGAGGAGCAACGCTGTCTTTACTTAACACTGGAGATAAATTCACTTTCCAACATTATGGAGACGCTTGACATCATGGTGTGTAATGTTGGAATACACAGCCGTCATATAAGTGAAATACCTTTAAGCACAGCGTAAAACATCATTCAACAAACCAAATAACCGTTAAGTTCAGAAACTGGCAATTGTGTAATTACAATAGACTAAAAGAGATACAAACTCTGCACCTACCATCAGCGTGTATCATATATGGAAATATTTCCCACGGCCACCTCGCTTGTAAGAGAGAAAAAAAAATAGGCCTACGTTATACTGTATACATAAGCTATATATAGTGTAATGTATAGACAAAGTATAGATAGGGACAAATCCAAACATCTGGTAAATTCTTGATTTTTTCTCTGATTGTTTATTTTTCTCGAATGTATCTGTAACCTTTATAACTAAGATAAAAGCAATTATTTTTTCAATAAGGTATTTTATTTACTATCAAACATTTACAAGCCCGGTAACCGTAACATTTCCATACACCGTCACCAATATTACTAAAAATAATTGAGTTTACATTACCGTTGTAAGTGAATTTTATAATTAAATTAAGATCCTTACCTTCAGAAACCTGGACTCATGAATAATTGTCCTTAAAAACACGTTATTCATTATTTTAACGATTCTCAAGCGAACTGTTGTGTACATCACTAATGGGGGATAATTCGTACGGTCATATAGATTACCAAGGGGGACAACTCTGGCAAATGAACCTGACAAAAGGGAGATCTCTTTGATCCATTTATTGACGCCGAAAACATACTTTACAGGTGAATTCAAGATGGCTGTTACAATTGCATAAAATGTGCAACTATTTAAAAAGTTATATCTGCAAATAGGGTACGTATTGCCGCGAAAAATAACAATGCATCCCCC
>JARFOD010040526.1:0-10264 GCA_031763545.1 Mopalia muscosa | reverse complement strand
TGTGTTCTACCACCCATAAACATTTGTTCCCCACGTCTACTGTTCGGCTCAAATACACATCCCCAACGATCATGTAACTGATCTATGGACCTTTCGCTAATTGGTTTGTGGTAATAGTCAGCAGGTAGACAGTCGAGGTGAGATAATCTCGTTAATCCCTTTCGCCGGTCAATAGACTAACATGTAATAATCTTTGAAGCACGCATTTTACAATTTAAATCTAAAAAAAACCATTCTAAAATACTACATTTTTTGGTAAATTTTTTTGCATAATCAAGATTATGAAAAGATTTCAGTAAGGCAAAAAAAAAAAAAAAGCAAAATTTTACCCCTGACAAGAGGTAGAGTCCTTAATTGGGCAAGGTCATATGAGTGAAATACCATTGAGTACGACATTAAACCTAAATCAAACAAATCTAAAATATCTAAGTTTTTATGTCAATGTTTAGTAATAATACATGGTAGTAAAGACCATAATAAAAGATGCAGTGCTTGTTTGAGTTTTTCTTCCTTGTTAGAGGGATGATAAATAATATAATAAAGCTGATATAAAATTATCATTGACATTTTTCATGCATATATTTTCACTCGGCAACTATTTTAAGTAAGAGTGTTATAACAATCATTGTATAACTTTCTTTTAGGATGTGGTTGTTCTGTGTTTGACTCAAACTTTCTCTGCGCTGCATGTGATAAACACTGGGAGGCACACAGAACTTTTTTTGATACAGAGGTGATGAGAAGAAGTGATGGGCTTCCATATGGTGGGTGGTAACTTAATTAAAATTGGATATGGCTTATAGTCAGAATTATCTCCCTTTGATGCCATACAGATTCTGATTATAACTGTGCTATTGTCTCCCCTTATTATAAAATACAGCTCAAATTGTCCCCCCTGCTTTGAGCATTACTTATTGAATTACCTCCCTATCAGCTTATTGAAGTCATAAATTGAAACCAGAAAAGTACTATTTAAAGCAAAGAATTGCATAATGTTGAAAGTATTCAAAGTAGATTATTTATCGAATATGTGTACGACAATTTAGCTTCCCTTGCTCAGTACTAGTGAGAATGTAGGTAACCTTCTGTTGGGAGCAACTCTGACTCAGCTGGAAGTGATCACTGATGAGTTTCTGTAAAAAATAACTTGATTTCATGTGCCTTTTTTAATCTTTAGTTATATTTGAAAATATATATATTTGAGTTTGTGATTTGAAAAATATATGAGCTCAATCGCGGTTATATCAATACACACGTTTTCCATTCTCAGGTGAACAGTACTTACCATTTGCTGAGATGCCTGATTTAAGGAACATAGCCCTGACAGGTGAAGAGTCAGACGACTCCGTCTACCGGGCACTCACCCAAGGGGAAGGTTCTATACCACAACAATCCAGACCACAGGGCAACGATGCAGTTGTTAATTTTAACCCTTCACAGAAGGGGTCAAAAGCATCTTTCAAACCAGTATATGACTAAACTACAAACTACTACTTCTAATCTCAATTTTACAAACTATTTTATAATAAATATTAATTTTTAAAATATTATCTTAATTTATCTGAGGAAATAAGGATGTCAAAAAAGTAATTATACATGCATATAATCCCCCCCCCCCCCCTAACTTATTATTGACAATTTTGTATAACCTGTAATTTGTTCAGAAATGGCATATAAATATTAAGGAATACTTCTTGCAGTATCATGAGGTATTTATTGTTTTAAAGATACATCGATATTGCTACCTTTCAACTGTAGGTAGATGTATCTGGCACTATCTGTGATCTTAGAACATCTACAAAGTTTTTACTATATTTTTAACATTTATTTCTTTTTTTCTGGATGATTCTGTCTTTCACATCAATCTTTAATACAAACTTTATTATTGTAAATGTTTGTACTTTGATTTTTCTGTATTTACATTTCAAATTGCATATATTGGATTACGAAACTAAAGCTGCTGACTCAAGTCCTTTGAGGTCAGCTATAGAACCACAAGCTTCGGCTTTATGCAAGCTAAGGGTAAATGAAACTTTTAATGGAAGGGAACTCATTTGGCAAATGGATCATGTTTTGTAAACCTTAGAATTTAGTCACCACCAAATTTCCTGTTATGGAATAAAATGAGGTTTTAGACCTCAAAGTTTTGAATGGAAAATGGTAATTAGAGTTTTCTATCCAAGCTTTTCATTTCCCTTCCATTGAAAAGGTCTCATTCGCCCCTAGCCAAGTCACGGTTGTGTAATAAAATTGGATGTGGTTGTGTTCAGGTAGACTTAGAATTGACAGAAAATATTTCTGACACACATTGCGGCCAAAGTTTAGTGGTTAGCATATCAGGTTACTAAACTTACTTCGATGTTATGATCATGACATCAAATCTGTCTGTCAACCATCTGGTCTGGAGATCATTATCACCTCAGCAAATAGAGGACCACTTCTTTGTGATTTGGTACTAAACGAAAAGTAGGAGGTTTGTTTGTTTGTTTGATTAACGTCGTACTTAAGGGTATTTCACTTATATGACAACGGACACAAATACAGAACATCAAAAACAAATATGCTTCTCGTTACCCTTTAGCTCTGCGAACACCAGGGCAACAGAAAGCAACCTCTTTTCTTGCCTCGTACGAACGACTGAGGAAGCCAAAGGAGTATTCTGCAGGGCCATGGCCCACCCGCTTCCTCACAGGGCGAAAAGTAGGAGGAGATGTTGTGTTGGTTCATATAGCATGACTAGTGGGCTTCTGTCCAATTGACATTCACTTGCACTAACATTTGCGAAATATCTTGTGGTACCGAGTTAAACACTAAACAATTCTTGAAGCCTTTAACTAAACTTGGTTTAGGAACATAGATGAGAAATTAAATTTAAAAGGAACCTCCCCAAACTCTTTATGCAAAAAATTATTTGAAATCAACTGAAATGATTGGAAAAAAAAAAGAATTAATGTGACTTGAGAACTGTTCTCTCCAGTAAAATAAAATAATGACAAATCTCAGGACTTCCTTTTTCTCAAATGCAGGTTAGAAATTAAAAGGGGATGGTTTCTATTAAAAAAGGGAACAAATAATGTGTTACTTATGTTAAATGTTCTTATCTAGTTACCTTTTTGATGACATTTTTAAACGACTAATCTAACACCAGAATGAACAAGAACACAACACTATAGAAACAATACATATTTTATTTCAGACCTGAGAAGTTTGCCAAAATTTCAAATCAATCAACCAGAAAAACAAAGAAAAAAACTTGTGTTGGTGTATAACAAACACACATCAAAAAAACACAAAAAAACTTTTGTTAACTGTGACAAAAATAGGAAACAAAAACTATGGATGGTCCTGTAACACTAAGGTTAACTACCTGTACAGGTTTATGAATGATATAAACAAATTTAAAAGTGACAAAGAGTTGAAGAAAGCCATTGACATTTAATAATTACCATATGACATACGTTAGAAGTTATACAAGTAAAATGACAATGTATCTAAAAATTGTGTAACCAGATTCACATGTACATGCTACAACACAACTAACTACAATCTATAACTAGCTATAATCTGACCCTCTAGCAACTCTAAGAGGGTGCTCAAAAAGTGAAGTAACATTTGATTAACATAACGAACAGAAGTATGTAGAGGTTCTTAAAGTTATTGATGATAGACTGTAGTGTATTGATGGATTGCTTAACCAATGGTATCATTTCACTTATACACTTATATGAAGGTAGTTCACTTGCAATACAGGATTAAATGTTAAAATCAATACAGCAAAGCCTGAGTAATAATAACTGCATTTAAGCTGTAATTTTCTTGTCCCTATATCAGAATAGTTTTGTGTTGACTCTTATCACTATTTGAGTGTTAATAGTAGGAAATGAATATGGACTACTTGTCATGATGGAAAAGAACTAATGTGATAACTGTAGTTTTACCAGCATTCACAAAAATCATCACAGAAAATAACCAATTCCAGCACTGATACATAAAATTACAGCAAAATTGAATCCCTGATCAATTACAAAGAGTGTCAATGATTTGTGACCAAACATGAAATGACAGACTTCTGAGAGAGCTCCGAGACCTGCCATAGCTAGACCAGCGCGCAGAGATGTGGACATGTCATTCACTCCCATGTGGTCTCTGTAAGATAAAATATACATAGCATGGACAGTCTGATTCAAAGGTTAGGCTTTTAATAGACAGCCACTACAACAATGAAGCAAACTGGCAGCAATGATAGACTCCGCCTTCTCACAAACATCAATCATACAGACTGACAGCAATCAAACACTGACAGCCATCTTACAAATTGACAGCAATCATACAGACTGACAGCAATCATACACTGACAGCAATCATACACTGACAGCAATCATACAGACTGACAGCAATCTTACAGACTGACAGCCATCTTACAAACTGACAGCAATCTTACAGACTGACAGCAATCATACAGACCGACAGCAATCATACAGACCGACAGCAATCATACAGACTGACAGCAATATTACAGACTGACAGCAATCATACACTGAAAGCAATCATATAGACTGACAGCAATCATAAACTGACAACAATCATACAGACTGACCGCAATCATACAGACTGACAGCAATCATACACTGAAAGCAATCATATAGACTGACAGCAATCATACACTGACAACAATCATACAGACTGACAGCAATCATACAGACTGACAGCAATCATACAGACTGACAACCATCATACAGGATGACAGCCATCATACAGACTGACAACCATCATACAGACTGACAGCCATCATACAGACTGACAGCCATCATACAGACTGACATCAATCATACAGGCTGACAGCCATCATACACTGACAGCAATCATACAGACTGACAGCCATCATACAGACTATCAGCAATCATAGAGTGACAGCCATCTCACAAACTGACAGCAATCATACAGACTGACAGCAATCATACAAGCTGAGAGCTAATATACAGACTGACAGCAATAAAACAGGCTGACAGCAATCATACAAACAGCTCTCATATAAACTCTGGGCTTAATTTATCAGCTTTGAGAATTTTTTTATAATTTTTTTATGAAGTCCTCAAAAAAAGAAATATACATTGAAATATACATATGTTTGAAAGAAAGGCTTATCTGTTGTTCAGGAATTTAGGTATATTTTGCTTTACTTTTAGTGTGTTACCTTATGAAGTTATGACATAAATGTATACAGAGATGTAAAGTTTTGGTCAAACTTGGCTGTACCCATCAATCTGACGAAACAAGTTTTAAAACATCTGTTTTCATTTCAGTTGAATAAATAACCAACATACAAGTTTTTGCTAACAAAGCTCAACAAAAGCAATACAAGTGAGATTTATTTTCCCCTCTATTAACGTTTTCTTAAAATCTGAATTGTAAAGTTATTTTTTTTTTTAAAAAGGTGTAAATGACTTTACTTACAAGTAAATATGATGTAGAAATCCTGCTAAGGCAGCATGTGCTATCATGGAGACGACTATTGCTGGACCAGATGATGCTTTCAAATCCTTAGGTGATTTCCCAGGGTGCACTACACTCATCCAAATGCGTCCGAAAACACTGGGGTGATACCATACGGCACCAAGGATTTGAGCCCCGACAAACCCAAGCACAGGCCCCCATGGTACCATTATGGAAGTTTAAGCTAAACAAGAAACAGATTTCAACAATATGTCAGCTGAAAATATACATTTGAGGAAAGTCTCAGAGCAAAAGATATAAGAATCAAAGGAATAATTAAGAATTTATACTGCTACATTATAGGGACAGAGATTTAAAAATAACGTCATTATTTCCCAAAAAGCAGTCACTTACAGAACTGTGTCAATTTAAATGTAAAACTTGGTAGAATGTAGATTAGAAAAAAAATGTGTTTGCATCATCACAAGTCAGGCTATCATGTGACATAGCTATGAAATAATAACTCCAGGTATGATGTCAGGCATCACACATTCAATAACACAGGTATATAAAGAGTGGTTACTAAAACAGATGCTATAAGAATACAGCATTCTCAGCAAATTCATACAAAAGATGAAACTAGTAGAATAACATACAAGTTGAGGAGGGAGAAATGAGTTTGCGGACAGAGGTAGTGAACAGGCAGGTGATGATTGATTAAATAGTGGGCTAGTAGACAGACTTAACCAATGGAAACACAAGTTTTAAACATGCTCAAACTTGCAGCTCTGATTTATAGCTATCATTATGACGCAAGTTTCTAACAAAAAAGAAAAGAACACGTCCTTCAACAATTAAATAAAAAAAATATATATATATTTATATATGAGAAAAAGTAAATCAGTCGAGCATTTATACATGATCTGATAGCTATATATGTGAATATCTGATCACATGGGCATTTTTTATATCTATGTACTTTAGACCTCGAACAAATGTTAAAATTGTGAAATACAAACCCGGCACATCACATAACATAATCACGAAAAAATACTCTTTAATAAAAAAATAATGAATAGTTTAAAATAATACATCCAAACAAATGCTAACACCCTATTGGAAAATATGAAAATATGTTTTTGAATAGATTACAGTTATTAGATTAGTTTTACCTTGTCTAATAATAGAACTGTTGCAATGATTCCCCTGTCAGTGGATAGATATTTCTCAATGGCCTGGAGATACAGGTCACTGTATGCATTCCACTTCTGTGTATCAATGAGGGCAGAATATAGGTCAAATATTTGTTGGGGTAGGGACTGAGGTGATAAACAGCTCAGTGACCTTCTGGGGTGAAGTTTACTAAAACTGGCTCTACTGATACTGCCCCCATTTCTCTTCAGATTAGAGTACATATTAACAAATGAAACCAGTTGAAGAGCAGTCATGCATGAAGTTAGACCCTTTCATTCATTTCACTGAAAATAGAAATAAGTGTGAGAGAAAGTTAGTTTTTTTGCCAGTGTGACAGTGTTGATCAAGGCAAAGATGTTATCAGGACAAGCTCTTAAACAACTCCAACTACAATATTTCTCAGCTTCCTCACTTTTTTTATGTGACCAGGGGCTAAAAATAATGGGATGATATTGGGATCCAAATGAAACTGATGGGAGTAGCCGGGGAATGGTTTGGTTGAACTGCATGATTAAAATCATTGATATACTGTACATTTGAAAAGCCTACAAATTCTCCACCCAAAACCAGTCACAGAAGCATAAATACTAATCATTAATATCAGATTGACATAAGTAGTGTACAATAGCATGGTTTAGTATTACTTGACTATTTTTGTTGATAGTTACACTGACTAGCTTGTTTTTCTGGCTTTGATATTCACAAATTAGTATATGTCATTTCAATATTCACAACAGACGCCATCATGATGGTATAATACATTTGAAATACACGATGAGTCTCTCCTTAGACACAAGGCAGGGAGTAAGATAGATGTGATTTTTTATCTCAAGCTGGTTCAGTTGAATAGGGTATACACTCAACAGCGTTATGATGTTGGGGGGTAACTCGACGGACTAGTAAAGTGCCTCTGGCTCTGAATCACCAATAATAAGGAATCCGTATGGCCTAGCTCTTACCTCTCTTTAATTGAACCACTCTGGCCTCTCATTTGAATATTCACATATTGGGGTGTAACAAAACTTGACTAGTAAGGTGCCTCTGAATCACCAATAATAAGGAATCCGTATGTCCTCTTATATCTCTTTAATTGAACCACTCTGGCCTCTCATTTGAATATTCACCAGTTGTAAAATGTGACTTCAGTGCAATTAAATCATATGACCATAGCTATATACGAGGTTATCACAGTGGATCTGGAGACTGACAAATTGCCACCATCCTCCTAGAGGATCATGTGACAGGCAGACCTACATGGAGTACCTTTCCTCTGATGTTATATTTAAGTACACTCTAGGGTAATAATAATAATCAGTGGAGTTGTTGAGCCCGATCATCTCGGGCTAACTGCAGATAGACATTTTAAATTGATCAAAGGCAAAGGGCGGTTGGGACTTGCTGAGAAATGATTCATTTTTCATGAATATGGATCTAGAGTGCTCATTTTATGGATCAATCTTACCTACAAGTGTTTAAGGCAGAAACAAGATGGTTTAGATCATGGTTAAGGACTCTACCGCTAGTCAGGGGTAAAATTTTGACTTTTTTCTTTTTTTGCTTTTCTGAAATCTTCTTTTCATAATCTTGATAATGCAAAAAGTTTGACCAAAAAATGTAGTATTTTAGAACGTTTTTTTTAAGATTTATATTGTAAAATGCGTGCTTCAAAGATTATGCATATCGAAGGGCGGAGTGGATTAACGAGATTATCTCACCTTATTTAGAGAAGTGTTGCTTTTCTCAAAGTACTTGTCAATTGAATTAATGGTTACCTGCACTTAATACACTTAATGTTTTAATTGGGACTTTGTTTAAGTCAATTATATAGGTATAACAATATGATATATCTTATTGGACAAAATAAAGTACAGTGGGTAAAAAATCTATTTAAAAAAAAAATGCAAATTCACCCATTTGGAAAAGATCCATAATACGAACAAAAATTAAACTAATCTGATGCTTGAAAATAGCATTACAACTATAGCTTCTGCATGATAATGCTTTTTATTTTATTTTATTTTTTTT
Organism: Mopalia muscosa; assembly: GCA_031763545.1. NCBI lineage: Eukaryota > Metazoa > Mollusca > Polyplacophora > Chitonida > Mopaliidae > Mopalia > Mopalia muscosa. The sequence goes on along the minus strand of JARFOD010040526.1, from coordinate 1,612 downwards.
ACAATTTTTCTGCAACACATTGTCAGTAACGAAAAGCTGCTGTTTTCAAATTGATGAGATCTATGATTTCGAAAAAGCATTTATATCTAGGTCTTCAGATATGGATTCGGATTACTCAATTATCTAAATGGGCTGGGGTTTTTCAGAAGCAGTTTTGAAAAATCCAGAAATAAAGACAGCATATGTTGAGGAACAGAGTGAGATAATGTAAGGAAGGGCGGATTCGTTGACTATGGTAATGACAAAAGGAGACACGGCGACACAAAACCCGGAAACCCCAAATAAGCAGTCATACCCTGTCCCATTAAATTATCTGTTTATTTTTTGTTTGCATTAAGGTCTTGCCGGACTCCTTGGGATCAAAATTAACGAAAAAAAAATGTATCGATTTGATTAAAAGTTAAGTTTTCAAACTACATGTTAGTGAAAACATTCATCACAAATTCTAATTACAAACAGAGAAATGGTAACAAAAAAAAAAAAATGCTTCGTTCTACAACCTTATATATCGAACCAAAATTCGTATATTGTAAAATAAACTACTTGTTAAATGAATATATACTGGACTTTCATTGTTTTGTAAAATGATATTAGCTGGGTGTGGCCTCAACGTAAGCAGTTTATGTCACTATGTTGATGTGAAAACTGAACTTGAGTCTTTGTTCATCATGCTGTGCATTATATAATATTTGACAATGATGTAAAGCTTGCTGTAACAATTCAATATTCGGGGAAAACTTTCGTCAAGTTAAATTGAATGCGAGGATTCAAGTCTTTCTGGAATATCAATTTCCTTGCTGAATCAATAAGCGTATTTCAAAAATGGTTATCCAAACAGGACACATTTAATCTATTATATACATGTACTTGCTAACTATTAGAAGTAATAAATAACTGATTGTTGCAGCATAGTCGATAACATATCGCGGTCGATTGTTCTACGTATCTGTTTAGCTCTTTTTACCTTCATTTATTCCATTTTAAATGAACTAGAATGAAGTCACATCCCCATCTGTTTAACAGCTGTTTGCTTTGATATGTTAGTAAACGTTTTGTGAAAGATAATGTTTCAAAGATAACACTATTCAAAAGTATCTCCCTGTTCTCCGACATGGAAGCCTGCATATACATAACAGCATGCAGGCTTACTCGATCTTCCACATTTTAAATTTACGAAAAGGCTTAATAAGAATGCAATTAAGATGGAATAAATAAATTCAACCTAGTAGAATTAATACCTGCTGGTTTTGTGACAATTAGCCGAGCACTGGCATCAGAAATCGGCCCTATATCGGACCATAATTGGGTTAACACTGGCACAATACCATATTGCCAGTACTTAAACTGTTCAGTAAATGCCAATGATTGCCCAGTTTTTGCATATTCCGGTTGAAAGCTGGATTACCTGCTACAACTTCTACTGGTCTGATCTGGGATACAGTATACAGGGATAAGAAGCACTATTGTTTCTCACTCGGTCCGCTCGAATATCTGTCTCTCGCTATTGTTCACAGCTACTGTGCTGTCCGCATTGAAAGTGGTCAGGCGTGACGCCCTCGGCCATTTCCGTGACGCGTCGGAACATATCGTAAATAGCCGACTTCAACCGGTA
>JARFOD010040515.1:0-10265 GCA_031763545.1 Mopalia muscosa | reverse complement strand
CAGAAAGCAACCTCTTTTCTCGCCTCTTACGATCAACCAAGGAAGCCGAGGGAGTATTCTGCAGGGCCATGGCCCACCCGCTCCCTCACGGGGCACATGGACAAGTAAAATTGAATTAAGATAGAAGCCATAGCTTCAGCCCAAGAGGAACAGGGCAACAAAAATCTTCTTCCCCCAAAACCAACCATTAGTTTACATGTACATGGTTTTTCTCAAACTGTTTATACCATCTACACAAGTACATGTAACATTCAGGGGGTTAGCCAGAAATCAGAAGTAGGGTGTCCAAAATGGCCATTTTGCTTCACTTTTCAGAAAACTGGGTGTCCAATTTTGACACTTTTCCTATCTCTTCCATGTTAAAGTTTCTTAAAACACGGTGTCCAAATTGGGCAATTGTTCACTTCAGGGCGTCCAGGAGTCTGCCTAAGCCCTTGGTAACATGTCTTTCTACAGCAATTTATATCTGAACAACAAACACCAGTTAATGTATGTAACAGTGCATATAAACTATCTATCACATACATGTAGTGACAGACATGTATGCTTTGCAGTGTGAACCTTCTGTGAAGCATTGGAGGCATCTTTTTTCTGATTGATCATTCCTCTAGACACTTTCTGACTGAAACTTCTCTATGTTGTTATCAGCAAGTTTATCAAGCCATATTTGGGGATTATTTTCTTCACTGTGTTTCATTTCAAAGCTTAAAATAAACATACACAATACATCAGTTTTATCAAATCTTGACGCTAGACAGAAAATGACTCGTGCTAAAATTTCATGCTCAGCTGAGCACAGAAATTGTTTTGCAACTTTTTTTTAACCTCTGGTTTTTAGGATGGACCTGGTGTCGACTCCTGCCGAGATCTCAATTACCCTTAAGCAAAGGCCAATCTTAACACCTCGTAAAATAACATAGACAATTCTAAAGATCTCAGATTTATAAACTGGCCTAATTGATGATTAGTGCTTACCATGCTTAAACACAGTGTGAAATGGGGAGTATAACAGTTCAGGAAAAAATTAGCTCAGACACTGACTGAGGGTTAATTTTAACTTAATTATACATGTAAATACTCAGATGATGATGTGCCAGCCCAATGGGTGAAGTAAACCACCCTCGACACCACTGGCAACAAACAAAGACAGGACCGGACAAATACAGGACGACAACAGGACCAAGGGTTGAGATGTTTTATTTTCTGCTCTCTGTCCATTTTTACCTGTTCTCTTTTTTTTCTGAGTAAAGGAAAATAGGCCCTACAGTGACTTAGATGGAAATTAATTTAATTGATTGGTGTTTAACGTACTCAAGAGTATTTCACTTATATGACGACGATTGTCCGCTTCACACTGTACACAGCCTTATTACGGTGGAAAACCGAGAGGAATCCTCATTAAAACCACCCCAGCGATAGCCAGAGCCACAACATATGACTCACTCATATACCGAAAGATGCGAATTAAGGACTCTACCGCTAGTCAGGGGTAAAATTTTTTTTTTTTTTGCCTTTCGGAAATCTTCTTTTCATAATCTTGATAATCCAAAAAGTTTGACCAAAAAATGTAGTATTTTGGAATGCTTTTTTTAGATTTAAATTGTAAAATGCATGCTTCAAAGATTATGCATATCGAAGCGGAAGGGCGGAAGGGATTAACGAGATTATCTCACCTCGACTGACTACCTGCTGACTATTTAATACCACAAACCAATTAGCAAAAGGTCCACAGAACAATTACATGATCGTTGGGGATGTGTATTTGAGCCGAACAGTAGCATGGGGAACAAATGTTTACGGGTGGTAGAACACACATTTATACTGACTACACATGCCTCCAATAGGACTCATACTGTTAGTCATTAACAAAGGTGTGAACGTAATATCTGATGCCGACGTCTGTAAGATTTTGGAGTTAAAACTGCCGTTTAAAGACATTGTTTTAAAATTATGTACTGAAATTATTAATGCAATAGATAAAACTCTATTTCGCCTTTTCATTCAATTATTAAAAAAAAAATGTTGTTAATTAAATTTCTTGCAGTAATCTTGAAACAAACCCGAGTTCAATCACTTACATAGGTTTAGGTTGTTTTCTCAGCTTTCAGTTTTCTTTATTTTTATGATTGGAATCCTTTATTTCTCGTACACTATTTGCCCTAAGTGTTTTAAATTTGGCACAGACAATATTGAAGCCATTATCTAAAAAACTGTCATGCGGTTTTTTGATATTGATTTTGGTTTTGAAGATATTTAGCAAATATTTTTTTAAGGGCAGATTTTTATTTTTTACATATGTTTTTATCAATTGTTCCAAAACTAACTTGAATTTAGAAAAAACCTATGACGGTTTTTTAGTTTGAATACCGGTCTACACAGACATGCAAGTTAAGAGAAAAAATCTCAAACCATCTAAGAAAAATAAAAGTTACAAACAAGGGTCTATTTTAAAAAATTATTTGAAGTTTTCCTTTATTTTTGCATTATAAAATAAAACGACTCTAAATATGACATTATATTTAGAATCTTGAAATCCTCTTCTTTCCAAATATATATGATGTTACTATAATCATCCTTTGAAAATACCCGCAAAAGCCACGAAAAGATAAGAGTCGCATTTTTTACTCCTGACTAGCGGTAGAGTCCTTAAAACAGCAATATGTATATTGAACGCCATGGCTTGTTTGGATCCTTTTTCATTTATGCTGGCTTTTTACATGTAGTACTCAGTTTGTCTTTATAACATTGTATACCTCCATGTGGAGATAAAGCTCTGACCGTCAAATTAGGCCTTTATGTTGTCTACATTTGCCAAAAATTCTTCCCCCATTAAAACTTTTGAACCCACTAAATATGACACATCTGTCCAGAAATTGTAAATAAATATGCAGTTCTATGTATCCTATATGTAATCTAAAGGGATTTCTGTTCATCACAATGCAACGTGCAATAAATTAACCAGCTTACAGAGACCTTTATGAAGCAGATGAATACGAAACAAAATTAACTGTTTGATCAGTTTGTTTCCAAGAAAGGAATTAGAGGTATGTTTTTAAAAAAAAATTCTGTCAAAATCTGTAAAAGAGAAAAATGAAAAATACTATGCAAAGATTTAGGCAATGGGATGTCCACTCGGCCTTTGGTCAGTCTGAAATGAACAATTGCCTCATTTGGACACCCTTTTAAAAGAAACTTTAAAATGCATTAAATAAGAAAACTGTCAAAATTGTCACCCAGTTTCTTTAAAAGTGAAATAAAATGACTTTTTTGGACCCCTTACTGTTGATTTCTGGCTAAGCCCCTGATATTTCTATGGTCTCCTTGGAATGTTATTCACTAAACACATGCCTGCTTTGGTGTCTGATTGTTTTTATGACTGGATCCATGATGCTATATTATCAATAATTTTTTTTCTGATAGTTTGAGCAGTGACTACCATTTGTGTTTATTTTTAATTTTTCAAGTTGTGGTAATGATGGAACATTTCTGTGTCTGTTGACCAAATTGTTTTTGAGACTGACCATATATACATTGACCTTGAAGCTGATAATCAATCTGGTTATGGTGTCTTGTTTAGATCATACCAGTTGTTAGAATTCTTATGGATTTAACATTTCTGACGTTGACAGAATTGTTTTTTTAAGACTGACAATATATACATTGACCATGAAGCTGATAATCAATCTGGTTATGGTGTCTTGTTTAGATCATACCAGTTGTTAGAATTCTTATGGATTTACAGAGAGGCTTTCTAGCATGACAATGTCTATACCATAATTCTGATAAATGTATTCTAGATAGATAAGAAATTCTATCTTTTACAAGTATTTACTTCTGTAATGTATCTTTAATAGCCAAAATAATCAATTCTCTCCACAATAAATATGACCTGTTATTACACATCCTCCAACCCCTGTTCCTCATCTCTTGTAAGAATTGAAAACAGGGGTAAGTTTTTGATCCCAAATTCAAGGCCAAGCAATCCCAAAAAGAGTAATTTTATAGGGCCATCCCTGAAATTACCTGTGTTTCCAGTAACCATACCGACCCATCAAAATTTAAAATATTGGGGCTGTGGTTTTATTTTTATTTTTTATATTTACAAAAAAAAAAAAAAATAACATATTTTAAAGCCAAACCTTTTCCAAGCTAATACCTTTCCGGGATTTTGTTCAAGTGGTTGATTTTTTTTTAAAGCAACATTCATTTTCTCTTGCAAGTCTTCAAACATTAACAACTACACAGCTTGTATCTTAAACTAGATCAATTTAATTTGCTGATCAGAATTCATGGCTTTCATGTATTTGCCATTAGTAAAACATGGACGATTGAAATTCAACATTCCGATGATAATTTAACAATAGAGGGCTATGATTTCACCAGACAAGACCGTGGCGATGGCCACAGAGGAGGGTGAGTTCTGCTATAAGTTACCAACCAGCTAACGTGGTCCCTCTGGCTCCCCATAACTGTTCAGGGGCTAGAGATTGTTGGCGTCGAAATCAAAAAGAAAGATACAAAACCATTCCTCGTCGCATGCATCCGCCGGATAGTAGCCGCATCCGCCGGATAGTAGCCACATCGTAAAGGAACTTTTAGTGGACCTGGTGGATAGCTATCCTGCCAACAGTGAATGCATTATATTAGGAGACTTTAATATCGATCTAAGTTTAAAAATTAAAATAACGAGAGTAGTTTACTCCATTTGATAAATGACTATCAACATAGTCAACTTATACAGAAACCCACTAGACTTGCCAATAATAGTGACACCTTAATTGATCATATTTATGTCAATGATCATAAAAACATCATCTGTAATGGGGTTGCGTACCAGTTTCATATAGGTCCTTTATAAACTTTGAGGCGCATCACAGAAGAGTAGCTCTCATGCTACAATGTCCTACCTGAGTTATAAAGACTGTTAATTCAAACTTCCTAAAGGATCTATCCACAGTACCTTGGGCTGTAATAGAAGTGTTTACAGATCCCAATGACACCTTGGAATGTGGAAGAAACTTTTTCTGGAAGCAGTGGATGGACATGCCCCACTCAAACATAGGAGAGGGAAATAAAAAATCCATCCCAAGAATTAATGATAATGTATTAAATGAAATTCATGATAGAGATTGTTTTCTTAGAAAATTTAAAAAAAAAACTAAAGAAGTATTGTGGCACAATTTCCACAAAAAACACTCATCCATGCACCCAACTAGTCAAACATTTGCTGATCTAGGCATTGGTATTGGTATTTCATGATTAGAATTAATGTCATAATCACTTTGCCTTTGGTGTTTTCTTTACTATGCCCAAGGACAAACTTTTCCCACATTGTGTGCTTGATTTCACTGTCGTTTTAACGCAGGGAACAAATACTACACTGTCTTCAAGGGTTGACATATTGGCAAGTTTATTGTTAAATCACCACTCAAATAAATGTGCTTATATCAGGGATAAAGGAAAAAAAATTGCCTACCTATCTACCCATGTATTTCATGAGTTCGTTACCTGAAACACAGATATTTTTAAGGACGGAATACCCTTAATCACATCAAGTTCATCCAAAAAATTACTATTTTGGACTTATTTTGGAGGCAGAAGATGAATTTTTCAGCTAGAAGGCATCATCATTTTTCAGAAAACATTTTGTTTGATTACATGCTGTAATATTTTAACAACAAGCAGCGAAGTTAGGATTTGTCATAAATGAAATTTGAGGTGATTGTATAGGTAAATTGTATTATTGTAGTACTTGTTGTTCTCCATTTTGACTAGTACAAGTAAATATGTTACATGTAACAGAAATATTATTGTGCATATATTGTTGACAAATGGCCTAAATGATGCTTCTTTGATTGGGGTTAAACACCATACTTAAGGTTATTTCACTCACACGACGGCTTGCCAGCCAAAGGGGTGATGGAAATCACCCTCAACTTCACTGGTAATAAACAAAGAAATGATAGGACCAACACAGGACAATCACAGCATGCTATACAAAGACATTACAAAACAGATCAGCTTTATGTTGCCCTTTACATGTATCTTTGAGAGCACCAGGGCAACAAGAATGTGCAGTATATATCAACCATGCCTTAGCAAAGAAGGAAACAAATTGAAATACTTAACCAACAAAGTTCCAAAGAAATAAAAGTGTAGGCTTCTTACTAATTGTGATGATACCTTTTGGATGTTACCCCATCAAAGACCTGTCAAATGATCTTCATACATACATTGTCTGGTAGCCCATAGCGAGATACCATTGAAATCCACTTAAACAAGAGAATACAATGGAAATCTATATGTCTTCATTTTGCTAAACACATTTTGCAAAACACAATCATATTACATTCATATATCTTTCAGTCTTGGATTTGTTTCAGTTATTGTTCTTATTATTAAGTCATAGGGATATGATGTATAAGCCATTCAGTGAAATTTACTTATTTCAACCTCATGCCATTAAATGTTCTCACAAAGAATTTTTGGCAACTCTGTTTTTCAAAATCTCTTTCAAAAACTTTATGACTGTCATAATTGGGCCTACCATATTATTCTACCTCCCTTGTCCAACCAATACGTAGCAAGTTTGATAAAAAGAGAAAAGTTTTCTGAGTGAAGATAATGAACTCTGTGATGAGATGTTGCTGATTGGACTTCACTCTGTTGTAAATTAAAGTCTACTTGAGCAGGTGGTCAGATTACAGCTTTCCAATTTAAAGGGCTTCAATCCCTGTCTTCTGATTGGCTAAAATGATAATGGGCAAACATTCTGCTCTGTAGACGCCGTACCCACACCATCAGAGAATGAGAACCAATCAATGGGCACTAAAAGCTTCGGCTTCATTGCATCCATTTGTTTTAAGTTATGTAAAGGAATTCGCTGGACAGATGGATGGTTCTGCTCGGAGTTATCTCGTGTGGAATGTACGATTAGATTAGAAAGGGCAGAGGTCAGCCGTGATGTGACATTGTCTTGCCTATCGATCTGCCTTTTTGGATATTACTGTCTTGGTTTTCATTTGTGGCGTGCCAGATGCTCCCAGCCAGACCAGCTGCGTGATCAGACTCAATCAGTGAGGGGGGAGAATTCTCTTCTCTGAATCTGACACCATGAATATATTGTTACCGTTCCTCTGTTAGACCCATAACTGTGATTAAGTGTGACTTGCCTGCCTCAAGCTCAGACCAACCCAATACAATAATTGGCTGGTTTCTCTTGGCCTGATTGAGCAGCAAATTGATGACTTCTCCTGATCTTATTATTATAGCCATATTCTCCATGATCTAAACAAAACCACTTTCACAGACTTCTCACTCTTTATTTATAGGCACTTTTTTTTAAGTTAAACTCCATCTAACATTTCATTTTATACCTCACTAGTACAGGTTTATAATGTACATGTGTATAATTTATACAGATTATATGTAAATGTACCAAGACACAACATATGTTGTATTTATATTATTTCTAAAACTAATCAGCGTGTGGTTGGAGGGAGCTTCATGTTGCCCTGAGGCTCTCAGAGCTAAAGGGGAACAGACAGCCGATCTGTTTGTGGTGTCTGTATTGCGTCTTGCTGTTGTCATCCTGTATTTGTCCCATCCTGTCTTTGTTTGTTGCCAGTGGTGGTTTCCTTCACCCATTAGGCTGGCACATGGTCATATAAGTGAAATGCCCTTGAGTACACGTTAATCAAACAAACAATCTAAAATTAATCACGTAGGCACAGGCATGTTGATTAATTTATATTATATGTCATTCAAATTTTGTTTTAATTTTGTATTATTTATATAAAATGCAACCTATTATGGACAGTTTGAAGGATTTAACTGTCTATATAAAAATCATAAATGATAAGAAAAAACAAATGTAAATATAATAAGCCTCAAGCTTCAGTAGCTTACGCCAATTCCTTTCAGAGGATATTCAATTTTTGCTTAGGATAAATTTTATATATAAATTCAAATTAATCAAAACTTTTAATTATGAGAATGAATTTGTAAATTTGAGAACTTGTCTTGCAAAAGCAAATTACAAAAGATGTTTATTTGAAATTAGAATATAAATACAACAAACTTCTTTTGAGACTGGCCAGCTTTTGATATTTGCAACGGTACTAGATGTAAATAGCCTACAATACATTGTACGTGGTGGACAATATTTATGTTATTTTGTTGGTAAATGTACCAGTGTCTTAGGACAGAATCTAGTTCAGGAGCAAAATATGCAGGATAATCTTTCTTGCATACTCTAACATCAAATGAGACAGTTCAGCAAACAAGCTTTATAAAGCAATGGTTGGCCACTTACTAGGGCTACAAAGGGATCTGGCATGCTATAGTAAATGTCAGCCTTCTAGAACACAAAGGGAACCGCCCTTCTGTAGTATCATAGTGTTAAACACCAATCAAACAAACAAACATCCAAATTTATACTGAAGAGCCCTGCTTTAATACTTGGCAGTGGAGTGGGAAATTCCCTTGAACATGGTGCTTAACACCAATTTATTTTTAGTGAGTGCTGCCCTCAGTCTCCACTAGGGGGCACCTCCTTGTACTGGTAACAGACCTGCCTTAGGTCTATCTCTAACCCGCTCGCTGTATTCTGGAGTATTCGTGAACATAATTTATGTCATCAAAATACACACAGAAATTAATATTCTGTGATATGTTGTATCACACAAATACCTAAAATGGTCAGAAAATACACTTAAATATCCTATATTTTTTTTACACATAAATGTCTTCTAGGGGAGGCAGGGGCCTGCAGCCGTAGCTCAGGGGTATCGAGTGTGCTTCCTAAACTGAACCTGCTTCGATTTACTGTTCACGGGATAGAGTCCGTCTGTTAACCATCAGGTATATGACAGGTCACATGTTGTGGGTCTGGCAATGGCTGGGGTGGTTTTTATGAGTTTTCCTCTTGGGTTTTCCACCGTAATATGGCTGTGTACAGTGTGAAGTGGACAATCCGTCATCATATTAATGAAATACGGTACCTTGAGTACGACGTTTAACACCAATCAAACAAACAAACATCAAAATTATCATGCGTTTATCAGTAATACATTAAAGGTATACAACTATACATAAATGTGCACATTTATACAAGTACCGGTACCGTAGTTAAATACTATAATAATAGCTATTTTGGGTTAGGATCAGTGTCTACTCCAGGGTATGTTTTGTTTGGGACTTGGAATAGCTGTACAACAAACTGAACAAAGAAAATCAGTAAGTTTACTACATTTGTTCAGTGTAGTGTAACACGCTATCCTCTGAGCTACAACCAGGAGCCCCAGTATTTTAATAACGCTCAAACGCCACTTTGTTAAAATTCAATACCAAATAACGTTCTGTTACTCTGTATATATATATTAAAAAACTTATTGACTTCTGGATCAAAGGTTTCTAAATGTGAGATTAGGATGTTTTCAAGGCAAATTTAATTTGAAAACAAGCATTTTATTTTTCTTTCTATGCAGCTTTAAATGTCCATTTTAAGAACATAGCAAGCATTTGTTTAGAAAAACACTTAAAACACACAAAAGCGGCTTTTAAGCGTGGAATAAAGCAGAGCATTCATACTTGACTACACCTGCAGGCTGCATTATCCTATTTTAGTTATAGTATTCAGGTTTCGATGTCAACTTCCCGGATATATTTTTAACCTTTTCTAAGTAAATGAACTTTCCTAATTTACTACTTCTGTTAAAGTGAGTCTATTTTCATTACCAGTGGCGAAAGCATACTTTATACTCAAGGGTCATTTGGCATCAAAACTCAATGTTATAAAGCTTACATGAAAATTACAATAAGCTTGTATCAGGAACTAGCATTTTAAAGGTTTGACTGTGAATGGTAAGTATTAATCGAAGTTCTGTTCAATTATGTTTTGTTACATGGATAATATCTTTAGAGTAGACTCAGAGTTTTAAGTACAGTCCGATACTAAGATGTAATACACAATTACATGATCACCCCTGGAAAAAATGTAAAATTTCTCTCGACCGCTAATTTTCAGGTTAAAAATTTCTAACCAGATTCTACATATGGCGAATATGGTTAAAAAAATCTTTAAACATCATGTACTTTAGGTTTGACTTTCATGCCAAAAATTCTTTTTCCACTTTGACATTGATATTGGAGTGGGTTCAAAGAGGAAGACCACCAAAAACCATATTTTATAAATAAGTAAAACTTTTTGTGTGTAATACAATACATTAATTTCCATTTTCATAATCTGATCGTAACTCTGGTTA
>JARFOD010040504.1:0-10265 GCA_031763545.1 Mopalia muscosa | reverse complement strand
AAATGGAATTTAATCATTATTTAAAACCACTTTTCTTGTATGTTCAACTTATCGACATCCAAACGAGTGTGAAGTTTATTTTTTGACTGAGTATATTATAGGCCTACCTGTATCATTTTGTGATTTTTGGAAATACAGTATAGATCTTTTTAAAAACTTGAAGTGCTGCTGAACAACAATAATCTTCTCCGCTAGTCGTTACTGTATAGAGGCTTTGAAGTTACTTTAAAGGAAAGACCACCGACTTTCAATCAAAACTATATAGTTCCATTATATATTTTAAAAGACAACCAACCATGTCGTATTTGAAACGGAATAAAAATAGCGGTTAATTCATACATTTAAAGTTCGGAAGTGACGTCAGTGTTCGCAGCCCAGTTGGGTATTGCCTGATTGAACTGCTGCCAGGTGAGCGACCAGTAAAGGTGCATTCTCACGGTATGATCTCAGGGGATTTCCCTTATTTCCGGTATTTTGATTGGTGTAAGAAATATTACCGAATAAGCGACCAATCAAACGGAAAAATGAGAGGAATCGCCAAAAGTCGTTTATTCAAATCCCACAAGAATGCACAAAATCAAACAGTTTGTCAGAATTCCTAAACGTTTTTATGATTAATTGTAACGCAATAACTGATTTTTGTCAAACCTTAATACTTGACATGTAACTTCACTTTCCGTGAATCTCATATGATACTTGATGCCATTGCTCCTTATTTAATTTCAATGAATAACTGTGTTATCAAATTAATGTTTTACATACCTGGTGCTTCTGTGTATTGGTAAATCACTGTAAAGTCACCGTTATGCCACCGTTATGACACTGTTATTGTCACCGTTAAAGAATCTCCCTTAATTCATTATGTCACCCTTGAGATAGTTTAAAGTAAATAAATCTTTCATCATTAGATGATTGTTGTGTTTATTCTTGAAATTAAGTAAACCCCGCTTGACATTTGTGTCGCGGATGGACAGAAAAGGACTGACTGAGAAGGAAATTGATTGCATCCTGTCATTTGTGGCGTTTCACACCGCAGGCCGTTTAAGGCCTTGCTGGACCCCTTAGGCTCAAAATGAACCATTTTTTTTTTTATCGCTTGGATTAAAAGTTAGAAATCCAAACTTTATGTTGGTGAAAAATAATTCGACATTCTAATTATATACTAGTTCAAGGGCTATATTCCACTCGATCAACTGATTTATTGGGTCTTATCGTTATTGCACTTCGAGAAATAAACCATGAAAAATGTCAATTTTTTTCTGTTGACATTAACCCATTTTGCATCATTTTTTGGAAATTCCACCACCTTCACATAAATGTGGTCTTGAGTATTCAAGCTTTTCACAAATATAGACATATATATTGTAGAATTTGTATATATATTATTTATCAGCTGATTAATAAGCAGGTTATCAAGACTGTATGTAAAGTATATAGAGGCGGTCTTGTTTTTGCTGAGCACGTGGTCAATTCTGCGACCGGATTTTGCTTTCATAGGGCCATAATTTTGTCATTTTTCAGCCTACTTTGCATTTTTTGCTTCACTCGGTCATTTAACTGAGACGCCAGGTGTTGTTGATCGCTGAATTGACTGTTAATATATACTCATTAACAGTCATCCGCTTTAGGCCAATGTTTTTATTGTATATTACAAAGTGAAGTTTGCATATAGACCCACCATATAAATATTGCTCTCGTGAATGGTTCATTTCGCATCTCGAGGGTCATTCACTCGAGCATGCAATATTACTGAAATCCAGATATCACTTTGTAATATCCTCTTATATCATTACCTCTTCATACAACGTGATTTTGTTTTTTAGGGAAATTTGTTGAAAACACTTTTTTTTTAAAATGAAATCTGCTGCCTACATACCCTCTGTCCTGTCGGAGATACATGCACAATGAAGCCTAGCTGTATCTCCTGTGCAGCTGTTGAATGAACTACCAAAAACAAAATATTAAATTTTTCTTTGGTTCAAGTGTCAACAACGGTTGAAAGTATTAGAATCCAAATCAGAGCAAATCATCAGAATTGAAACCGGGAATTTTGAAAGGGGGTTTAACAATTTAATCTGAAATTCGGCCCATATCCAAACAACTCTCGTACACCATGCCAGGCCATCGTGCATTAATTTCCGCCAATAACCGAGAGGTCGTTTGACACGGAAATGGAAGAAGTTCAAAACAAGTTGACCCGGGTGTATCTAAGAGCCAATGTCTCGACGTAGGAAGTAGAATGGATTCTTTTTTTGGAATGGGGTTCAGTTTATATGAAAGGGAATGTAAGTCTTCTCTTATACTGAACTTCCGGGTGCCTTGCCCAAACCCTGTCAATATGGATACAAAGTCGTTTTTGGTTTTGGTGTTTGGCAAAGCTGTGGGACAGCCGCTCATAGCACTATTAAATTTAATCCGCTATAAGATGACGTCATCCCATGCTAACGGGCTATATCTAACCCACTATAAGCGATTAATTGGGTTGATATGCAATAAAAACCTTTCTATCAATTGGTCCATGTGAGTCAGAACTGGCATCTTTTAAACTTTCCGTATATGCTGAAACTAGCAAAGTATATGAACCCGGAGCTGGAGTGAATTACAAGTACATGAAATATCCAGCTATCCTCCTACCGGCCGATTTTTTGTTCGATTTCCCTATTGTTTTGCTAGCCTACATACGATATGCTTGTTTATTTTATGGAAAATTCTCACTGAAAACTGTTTTCACAGATGGTTTTCTCTGATGGCTTTCATAATGAAAGCCAAGTATCATGTTAAAATTGCAGTTTCACGACAGACCGATCGCAGTCAATCGGTGCAGTCCATTTGAATAAAGAACTAACACTCTCAATGTCAACATTTTTTCATAAGAATATATATATTTTAACAAAGACCAAGAACAAATATTCCAACATATAGAGTATAAATAAATGTTAACCAGAAGTACCAATTTGCAAAAATATACCCAAAAGAATGGTCTTTGCCATATATTATTATAAAATATAAAATTTACAAAACGTAATTTGTTGCACAAATAAACAACAACAACAAAACCAATAACTGTTCATAACATTATGGATATAAACTGTAATAACAGTTGTGTTTAAAAAAAATATAACGTCAACAGAAATACATAGCTCTTTACCTCAAAGTTACAATGAGGCTATTAAACATATCATTCCGATTTATAGAAGAGTGTTAATTTGTTCGAGAGGCTCTTCTTTTCCTATCGAGAGAGAAAATACCCAGATCAACTGATACATGTATTCAAATACCTAAAGGCAAGGTGTTTAATTCCGAACACAAATAGCTTAAAATATTCACCTTCATGTTTCTAACCATTGTCATTTTCAGATCATTGAGATCAGACGAAAAAACAATCTGACCAGTTATAGAAGGGCCTTACCCTCCTCGTCAGGAGGGTGTTCTCTTCCTTTGTCAGTCTGGTTGGATTGGATTGTTTGTTTTAGGTTTAAACGTCATATTTAAGGGTATTTCATGAAAGATTGTCCATTTCACACTCTGTGCAGATTGAGAAGTGAGAGCTCTGAGGTAACTTCGAAAATATCACTCCTGCGATAACAGGTGCCAGTTAGTGTGACTCACATAGTGAGATCATCCGAACACATGGCATCTCTATACATGGACAGATACGGAGACATTTCATGGCTTTTTAGTGTTCTATCCTAGCTTCAAATGCTGGATTATGTGCAAGATTATGTGCTCTTATTCGACTCCGATAACACGATAGAGGTTTGAAATCTGCCAAGGTTAACACACACGTCTTAACCTTGGTTTGGGAAGATGCTATGGCACGACTGAGGGCTGGGTGGCAAGTTGCTTGAACACCCACCTTGTTTTCCGTGTTAAGCTGTATAATTTGGGTGATAACTACTACATAGTGTATAACCTGGGCTATGGGACAAACCTCAGGTATGTGGCATAGATGTGGGTACGGGCCAACTGTTGGTTATAAGATCAAAGCAACACCACCATAAACAGTTAAACATCGGCACCATAAACAATATTTTAAAACTTATCAAGGTCAATTCTGTATTTCAACAGCATGACATTGAGGCTATATTTTAAGTTTGAAATTATTTTTTTCTCAAAGTTATTATGTTCACTACACACACATGCCTAGCTGAATATTGTTAAATTCACATTTGAAATGGTCAACTATTGATAGTTAATGGTGACATGATAGTCTATTGTAATACTTTCACCAACCAAATGTATAGATAGTTTAGGAATTTAACCTGTTTAAAAAAAATACATGGATAAAGTTTCTACAATCACTACTTGAGCATTTAAAGATAAATGAGCATTTTAAGACCTAAGACATCTTCTCTAGCCAAGAATTTTATTCCGAGCTACTTTGCAATACAACCCATGCCCAATTTATCACATATAAATAGAATTATAGCTGAGCCCCCCTGGCGGATAAAATGACAAAGTTTTGTGTTAAGTGTTGGTGTCTGTAGAGGTGGATACAAACGCAATACTCTCATTGAGTTGGTTGAACACCCCAGACATATACCTTTTTTCAACAACACTTCACCCATTCCGCTTGACCACTTTTATTATCGACTATCACTGTTATTTTACTAGCAGTCATCTCTTATCACAACATCTGATCAGTTATGTAAAAGTTAGCACGCATCAATTCAAATGTTTGGATGCTGAGTCCGATTATAATCCTTCAATCCAATAATCCTTCAATCCGCCAAGGTTTGTCATACAGAGTAGCTCGGAATAAAACTCTTGGCTAGTGAAGATGAACTTTATATAACCTATACAATAACAACTGGTTAGAAAATATGCTATTATTAAACATCGTGCTGCAAGCTAACTGCATTTTAACTGAAAATCTATTGCATAAGGCGCAAGTACATAAATATCCTAACTACATCTATGATGGAATCCTGCCCACAAAACAATTTCAATAGTGTCGGAAATATTGTCAATGTCAAAGTAAAGCAATATTCTTGTGGATTATAATAAAAGCCAAATATTAGGCACTGGTCACTCCCTCACCACAACAATTCAATTTTCTGTTGCCCAGGTCAAAATCAGTAGCAAAATGCAAATTTAGATGAAGACTAAAAAGAATTTGGGAAACCTATAAATTAGTCCTCCTAAATTAAGTTAATGGAGAGACCCCTTCTGTGCATTCTGCCCAACAGCACAGGCCTGGTTTCCCCTTAGTTGGATGACCCCAAGAGTAACAAGAACTTCCTGTCAACACTCTTTCTCAGACCCTGGTAAACAGGTTAAACCAAGTAATTATATTGGCAGGTTTTTGTTCAGAGAATGTAGTGACTTACTAGGCTTCAGTCTTATTAATGGATCGTTTGTTTGATTGGGGTTTAACGTCGTACTCAAGGGTATTTCAATTATATGACAACAGCTTAAAGCCTTATTAATGGAAGAAAGGGAACTATTATTTGACAGTCACAAAAAACAAATCACCAAGGTAAATTGGTCATATTATACATGGACATAAGCTGACAAAAAAAATTATATTTATGAGAATTGTTTTCTAATCCATACTTGAGGTTATTTTCTTTATAGAAGGGGTTGTTTCCTCTCCAAAGGGTGAAGGAAACTGCCCCAACCTCATTGGCAATAAAAATGACAAGACAGGACAATCACATACAGACACACTACACATATACCGGTTCCTTGTTGCCTCTATTAGAACAAGCGCAACATTAAGCTACCTCTAATTTACAGCATTAATAAATCAAGTCTGGAATGAAAGAACATGAAGCTTTCTGGATACTGGCAAACATCTTACATCTGCACATCAGTATGCTTCACATCTCAGTAACCTTTTTAATAATTAAAAATCTCAATCAGTATGCTTCACATCTCAGTAACTTTCAAATGATAAAATATATCTTTCAGTATGCTTCACTTTCAGTAACCTTTTTAATATTAAAATATAACTTTCAGTATACTTCACATCTCAATAACTTTCAAATGATAAAATATATCTTTCAGTATGCTTCACATCTCAGAAACCTTTTTAATAATAAAATTTATTCTTCAGTATGATTCACATCACAGTAACTTTTTTAATAATTAAATATCTCTTTCAGTATGTTTCACATCTCAATTACTCTCAAATGATTAAAAATCCCTTCCAGTACTCTTCCTGATATCTAATAGCCTATCAGGCCATTTAGCAGGACGGAATATGCTGAACATTTCTGATTACTCCATCATTATTTACCCTCTGTCTGTTTGTCTGATTGATGAGTATTTCTCAGTCCATATTTGGACCAGACTAATATCTGTATAACAGCTGCGAACACTGGCAGGAAACAGAGGATAGCAAACATAGCGCCTTTAAGGTCATCATATTCCACATCAGAGAGTTTAGAGCCCGCTTTATCTGTCAGTTTCATGTAGCCGTAGGAGTTCAGGATATAGGCCACTACCATGGGAGAGAAGGAATCAGATGGTTTCACAATGAGGGCATTTGTACCAAATATCATGGATGTTATCGGATGCCTGCAAAACAAGGAAACACTATTGTAAGTCAAATTCCAGTTCACTCACTACCTTAGGTCTCTGTTCAGATCCATTAGCAACACAGTACAACAAATACATTACCTATCCCATTAGAGAATTGCCAACATAAAATGTTTTAGACTATAAAGATTTTAACCTGTCCATTATAATACAGAATCATTTATAAGGGATTCTCGTTATCAAGGATGCATTTTATGACGATCTCATAGGATGTATCTGTTTATGAAACTAACAAGCCAATAGAAACTTAGATAGGCACCACTTCAGTTTCGTGGATTAACCAGTTCTTACATCGGAGTTATAAAAACAAACCTCAAAAAAACCAGATGTTTCCAACATATTTTCTTTCTCACATACTAAATAACAGCAAAATACAAGTACATGTAGCACTGAATACAGGTAGTAAATTAGTCCAGGTAAGTTCCCCATTAATAATACCTCTGCACACAGAAAAATCTTATCATACCTATAACCTAAATTTATGAATGATGCGCCACATAACCAGCAAATATTCAATAGTTATAGTACCTTTAATCTTGAGCTTGATTCAAGGGCAAGCAATTATTGAATGCAAAATAGCTTACTTTCTCTTGTAGAGTTGCATGTCTTCATCAGCTACATCAGAAAGAGACATGTTAAACAAACTGAAAGCCGCCCCTGTGTATCCACTGTAAAGAAAGGTAAAACACAAGACTATGTATTTATATTCACAGAAAGTAATAGAAAAGTAAATAACAGAACAATATCATTCCTTCACTGGCATCACTGTATTGTAGGCTGTTGCATTTTTGTTGATATGGATTGATTGGATTCAGTTTCTCACAAAAACCTGAAGGATGAAATCAGACTGAATGACACAATAGTAGGTGTTAAAACACAACTGAACTTAATCTTAATGATAAGTGTTGACAAGTTTGTTTAAGACTATACTTAAGTTTATTTTGCTTACATAATGGTGTGAAAGAAACCAACCCCAAAGCCACTGGCAACAAATCAAGACACGACTGGAGTTACAGACAATCACATGATGTTCATGTTGCCACTTAGCTCTCAGAGCACCAGGGCAACAAGAAGCTCTGTTCCATCCATCCAAGACAAGTTTATTGCATTGGTGTATACATACATGTGCACTCAATGGTATTTCACTACTATAATGATGTTTATTTCATTTCTTAATCTGTCTTACTTAATACAATCAAAAACAGATGTGGACACTCCAAAAGACCACAAACGAGATAGCCCTAGACACCTTCTTTGAATAACTCCTTAATGTAACAGAGCCCTCCTATGCATTGAACCTGTGAGTTACACAGACAGAGGTCAGCCGTCCAAACAGCCAATCACTGGTCCAGGCTATTGGGTCTGCATTAACAAGAATCACACACACAATACACATGTGCATATCTAAAGGGGAATAACTTTGTTAAACAAACAGTTGAATATGCTAGTGAGTACAGACAGCACATCTTCAATCCTTCAAATGAAATCTAAAAAATGATGAAAATATCATATACATTGACAATGTAACATATAACAGTAATACATAGCCATAACTGTTGAATAATCAGTCACAACACGCGACTGTCCAACATTTTCATCCATACAGTTCTTCAAATCATGCTCATCATATGCACAGTTGTTTCTGGAGATAACAAGTCCACAGATCAGTTACTGATAGTCAGGAATATTTTGCAAACTGCTATCAGGGAAATGAAGCCAGGACCCAATACAGTGAAAGAGGCGCCAGCTGTTAATGTCAGCCACCTAACTTTGATTTGCGGGCAGGTCTCAGTCTACTTAGTTTTCTAAACTAGAATCTGTTCAAACTAAGGGCATTTTCTCCAAAATAATGAAAATGTGTCAAATAATTAAAAGTCAACTTATAAACTTTGAGTGGCATTAACAAGATATTTAATGTTTTATGTGGTTCGGTGTTCCAATGAGATCATAATTATTTAAATCAGGTGTCAAATAATATCATTAGAAAGCAACTTTTTAAACTTTGAGTGGCGTTAACAAGATATTTAATGTCTTATCTGGTTTGGTGTTCCTATGAGATCATAATTATTTAATTTAGGTGTCAAATAATATCATTAAAAATCAACTCATAAAACTTTGAGCGTCATTTACAATATATTTTCATATTTATAAGCTAAAGAACATATATATTTTGAATAGAACCCACTTACTAGTCAATTAGCATACAGGCCATCAAAATCCAGGGGTTACTGTATCCACAGATAAAGAGGAACAAACCGTTTATGATCTTCACATAAAAATTCCACATAATAACTTTATGGGCACCAAAATACCCCACAATGGAAGCCCCACAAATTACGAGAATCTGAAACATAATATAACACACAATGTTCTGATATAAATACAACTCAACTGACAAATAAATACAACACACATTGTTCTGATATCAATACAACTGACAAATAAGACCCCACTACCTTTAACACACGAAAATTATTTGTAACATATTATTAAAATAACTGCAAAAAATGATTTTACCCAACCCCACATATAAAACCCTCATCTATATAAAATGTATCCCATTTGATTACATTCAATGAGAGTTTACAATAAACATGTTCAGATTCTTGTTCAGTTTGGGCTCCGAGGCATCAACTTAAGGTCAAGCCTAGCTAGTCCCTTGATCCTTGCTGTTTGGGTCACGATATAAGGAGTGGTAATGGTTGAACTTGAATCAGCTACATGATGGTAAATTGAATGTTTATAAGCACAGGATTTGCTTACTTTTTGGTTAAAATGTGGTAGATTTAGTCAAAAATGTGTTAATTTGTACAAAATGTAGTGTTTTTTTACTATTGGACTGACACTTAAAATCATTGCTCAAAATACATATAGCTCAGATAGCTGCTTCACACTTTAATTGATTCACAGGTTTCAGAGCTTGACCTTTTGGGATGGGATGGTCAACCCCAAATTTTTACTGCCTCTCACATGAGTTGATGCTATGAGAGGATTAACAATTACTGAACTCACATGAGCCAGTGTGAGGTACCCCGATTAGACCCCCAGTGTTATATATCCAGGAACCACCAAAGTCATCATAAGATTCATAACATATTCTGGGTTTTTAAAAAGCATTATTTTATCACAGATATAAATTGAAAGAACTTTATTGTCTTTACTGATTGATTGAGGATGATTTCCTTAATCCCCTATATGATGGCAGTGTATTCCAACAATAATTGAAACTAGCACAACCAAGATGTGAAGCTTTTCTTAATGCTGGAAAGTTAATTTTCCTCCAGTGCTAAACTACGACAGTATTGCTACTTTTGAAGTAAACTGCACTTAGTCAGAAGGCGTCATTTATTGACATAAATTTAGGATCAAAATCAAGCCAAAAGGGGCTACAGAACCCAGATTATTGTCTGATGAATTTGGGACAGGAACCTTGAGGCATTGTATTTACACTGCCACAGTGTAGGGACCATGGTTTTGTTTACACTGAAAATTGGGTCACTCTGACCTAGAATATAGGTCATGTCTCCAGGAATCGTTTCGTACGAACTATAAAGTTGTATTTCTTCGTAGACTGCTAGATTTAGGGTATTATTGAATCATTTAATAGTTTTTATGTGTGGAGGCGAAATGAGATAGATGCAATGTGATGTGTAAGACTGTGAGATCGGTTGCCAGCTTTGGATGTAGGTCGTAGTTTACCATCTTGCTGCCATACGTTTCAC
>JARFOD010040493.1:0-10266 GCA_031763545.1 Mopalia muscosa | reverse complement strand
TTTGTAAATACTACATTCTGTCTTATAATTTGTGCCTTTGTTATGTCGAAATAAAAGCACCCCAGTGCTTATGTTATATGTATAATGAAATCGACGATAAATAAAATTTCTTGAATCTTGAATCTTGAAATCTTGAAAAATTAATTTATTTTCGTTGACCTATAGCTTGCACAGCATGACCTCGTATTATAAGTCGGCAAATGTTTGATTATACATTAAGACCACACGGGAAAAATACAGTAGTCCCAAAATGTAAATTTCGCGATTACCGCTGAGAGCATAAAACTTTCCTTGCGTATACTGTTGTGTCCGAAACGACCGTAGTTCTTAAATGGCAATGTCGGAAAATTAATTTTCCCTTTAAAATTACAGACTTAAAGTTACCCCTGATCAGGTCATAGCAGAAGTCTATCAAGTAGACTTCTGGTCATAGGTTAATAAGAGGTATGACCTGAGAAGGTTTGGTCATTTTGCAGGAAATACAGAGTTATGTTTCCAAAGCTATTTAAGAGTTATTTCCCTTCTTGGAAATCTTCAAAGAATGGAGTTAAAGAAGGCCCAAAAGGCGCTCATTATGAAGACAGAAACTTGTTTACAACTTTTGCTGCCAGAAGCCTTTACTCTTAAATCGTCTTGATTCGCCGTGAGAAATGTTTTTTTGAAATACAGCGGATTCGTCTTAATATAGTGCCGTGAATGTAGTAAGTGTGAGTTTTCAGAAATGAAATACTAAACATTTTAATCCTGATTTAACCGAGAATTCATTTGCATAGGCCTAGTCCGAGTGGCCCCTGACGTTTTGTTTTTGATAATGCCTGACGGTGAAAACAAGTTAGTTTTTGTCCATCAGAAAATAACTAAAAAACTAACGTCTGAGCCTCCCCGGACTAATTTGCATATTGCCTTATGGCAATTCTCAGTTATGAAGTTTGACGGGTCTTAACACGTTAGTCTTCTAGAATGTTCTGGAATAATCTAGATCAAAACTTGACATGTATTTCAATATCCCTGTCCCAATTTTTCAATAGGATTTATTTTGAGAAACGTGTATATTGCTTTTGATGTGTGTGGTTGCTTAACCAGAAATTAAAAGTATGGTGTTCAAAATGGTCATTTTGATTAACTTTTTAAGTACCGGTACCCTTGTTCTCCAATGTAAACAGTTTCCCTATCTCCTGCATGTTAGAGTTTCTTACAACAGGGTGTCCAAATTAGGCAATTATTCAATTCAGAGAGTATCCAAAGGACAGGTGGATACCCCTCTGTCAAAGCAGTTTGATGGGTTGTATGAGGGCTTTAATAGTAAACCAACTCACACCGTCTTACAGTTTTACAAGTTTTTTCCCGGTTTTCCACTGTAATAAGGCTAGTTGCAGTGTGAACTGAAGTGGAGAATCCGTGGTCATATAAGTGAAATACCCTTGAATACCACGTTAAACCCAAATCAAATCAACAAATACTAGTATACAATCCCTGGACAATGTTGACCTTGCCTGATTTAAACACGTGTAATGGTCTGCTGTACTCTGTTTTCAGAAATGATGGCTGAACAATCAACAGATGGGTGGCTATGTACAAGAAACAAAAGAAAGGTAGGCCCTACTCTTTGATTTTGAAATAATGAAAAGATGTTGATTGGTTATTTTTAACTTCAGCTGTAAATTTGACAAGTTAATGTTATATAATAAAGAAAAACAACTAGATTTTGGTTGGTAATCGTCTATCAACAGGCCTTATTCCTATCAGTGTAACTGCTTTTAATCTCTCTCAGGGTCAACTCTCAGCTAGGGCCTCGTGGCTTTGGCTAAGTGGTAGCATGTGCACTTACTCAACTGAACCTGCTTCGATGTACTGTTCAGCGAATCGAGTATGATGTAAAACTGTAATCAATCTAATGTTTACAGGGGGATTATTACGGTTAAAGAGTTATTATGGGATTTTTTTGTGTGGGACAATCAAACATTTTCTGCCAAGTTTATTCTCTAATTTATCTAATAAAAACAGGCCTCGAAATAAGTCTTGTACTTATTGTGACTTTGTACAGTAAACAAGTTTAAACCAAGGTTATTCTCTCTGATAGATGAATAAAAATAAAACGAAACTAATAATTACCATACTGTATTGTCCTTATTGTTTGTTATCTGTTTTTATTTCTTTTATTGTGTTAAAATTTTAATCTGCTCACAGAACAGCAAAAAACATGGGTTTCAAATTTCGTGGAAATTGAAATATTGTCTAGAAATTTGCACATTCATTTTGGCATTACAAATTTGCACATGAATTTTCCATTATGTGATATGCAGTCAGGATGAGAATGGAGCAACCAAGACAACAGGTGACCGACTTGAATAAGAAAGTTGTAATTCTAAAGCCCTGTGCATAAACAAAAGATGATGTAAGGCAGAGGGCTGGATAAGACCTGATAGCTATATTCATCGGGCTAAAGAGAATTTTGGACTTATCTTATTCATGGTGTCTTTAATAAGCAGGCCTGTGTTGTTGGGGAGAAAGGACTGAACAGGGTCTTCTCATGGTTATGCAAATTTATTTTAGGAGAAATGATTCATGGGTTTTCAAAACTGTTTACAATGTTTGTCAAAATTTGCATTTTGCAGCTGATTTTGACAAATTTTGTTCAGTTGGATCATCAATGAAGTTAGTATTATACAGCAATTTTGCTTTATTTGTGATAAATGCACATTTATGTATGATAAATGCACATTTATGTATTTAAAAATTAATCCTCAAAGAAGAGGCAAATACAAATGTTAGGTTATCTCACAAAACTTTAGGCCCTGTGAGGGAGCGGGTGGGCCATGGCCCTGCAGAATACTCCCTCGGCTTCCTCAGTCGATCACAAGAGGCGAGAAAAGAGGTTGCTTTCTGTTGCCCTGGTGTTCTCAGAGCTAAAGGGTATCGAGATGCAGATTTGTTTGTGATGTTCTGTATTTGTGTTCGTCGTCATATAAGTGAAATACCCTTGAGTACGAAGTTAAACACCATTCAAACAAACGAACAAACACAAAAGTTTAGAGGAGTGATTTTAAGGTTATGTGGGAAAAGATTACAGCACAGGCCTGACAAGCATTGAGGAACATTTTTCATCCAGCAAAATGAGAAACTTCACATCTTTATTAAGGCTGTCTGGTTATGCAAATGTGACTTTTCAGTTTTACGGGCACTCTGGCTAAGGGCAGTTTGTTTGAAGAGTAGTAATGCTGACTGTTCTAAGCACAGAAGGAAAAAAAACTTTCCAACATTAAGGAAGGTTCACGTCTTTAATTATACAATTCCTGGATAACCACTTTTGTGTTCTATCACAAAACAAGAAGTGTTTTTCAAGAAATTGTATAATGATGTTACCCCACTTCTAAATGTTGTTGAAAACTTGCTTTACATCTTGGTTGTGCTAGTGTCAATTATTGTTGGATTACTCAGTCACCATATAAGTGAAATACCCTTAAGCACGTCGTAAAACACCAATCAATCAATTAATCAAACATTTTTACACCATCATCGTCTAAATGAAAAATTGGTTAACATTAAAACCAACCAATGAATTAATGCCGTTGTTTCTTAAAAACATGCGGGCCTGCGGCCGTGGCTTAGTGGTAGCAAGTGCACTTCTTGAACTGAACTTGCTTCGATTTACCATTTACCGGATCGAGTCCGCCTGTCTACCATCAGATATATCAGCGAGTCATTTGTTGTGGGTAGTTTTTACAAGGTTTCCACCGCATTAAGGCTGTGTAAAGTGTGAAGTAGACAATCCGTCGTCATATAAGTGAAAAACCCTTGAGTACGACGTTAAAACCTCAATCGAACAAACAAACAATCTTAAAAACATGCTCATGAGTTTTATTTTCGACTGTTCTAGATTCCAGCAGATTCCATCCCAAAGAGTAAAAGACGAAAATCTCTGGTGTCCCGTCGGCCTCCAGGTTCCAGGCCGCCTCCCACTTGTTACACATTTACCCAGAATTCACCTCCACCTACTGAGCTCTTCACTCACACGAGACAAACCAGCATCAACAAATTCTTCCAGGCAAAAGATGCTTCAGATGGCCGTGACATTTCGTCAAATAAAACAAGTAAGCTATTTATGGTAAAAGAAAAATTCAGGTCAGTCAAGTTAATTCAAGATCTTTCAAATGTTATAATACAAAAGCATTTCACAAAAGTGGGTCAGTGATGAGTTATCTATTTTATCGAGCGGTAGTTTGCAGGGTGCTTCTGGTTGGCCTTGTGCTCTCGAGTACGAGTTATAGACCATAGGTTTTGCTTTTATTTTCGAGCTGTTTCATCATTGTTTGCTGCCAGTAGAGGAAGGTTTCACCTACCCATTGACCTGGGGCTCACAGCCGTGGCTTAGTGGTAGTGTGTTTGCTTAAAAATTGTACTCCAATTTACCGTTCACTGGATCTGTCTGTCTGTCGACCAACAGGTATATGAGTGAGTCATATGATGTGGCTCTGGCAATAGCAGGGGTGTTTTTATGTTTCTGTTCGGGTTCCACTGTAATTAAGCAAGGAACAGTGTAAAGTGGACAATCTGTTGTCATATAAGTGAAATACCCTTGAGTATTAAACCCCAATCAAACAGTCTCATTGACCTGGCACTTCATCCCATGAGTGAGATAATGTTAAATACTATGCAAAACCACAGTTAAACAATGACTATATATATTGCAATGCATTTCTAAGAATGTCAATTTATAAATGAAAATGAAATATTTAGGCCATAAAAAATTAATCAATAGTTCCTCAGACACTGCCGCATCACTTCAAAACCCCCCTCCTCAAAATTCTTTTATGGCAATTTAAAAAAAAAAAACGTGTTTCTTAAGTAGGCCTATTGCCTGAACTGTGAAGTTTGGCTTTCAATAAAATGTATTTGAGTAAGCTCATAATATATTTTATTCTACATATCTCCCAAAGTAGTTAAAAACGTCTTCTTGCTTTAAAACATTCAATATTGATAATTACTTTTTAAACAGATCGATTTGCTTCACATTTGGCGACTTTTCGGTTTTTAGTTGTTTACTCTCGGTTTATAGATTAAAGGGAGATAACTCAGTTCAAATATCAGAGCTAAAACAGGTAGAGTTATCTCCCTTTACATGCACCATAAAGAAAAATGCATACTTATAGAATAAAAAACAAGCCTCCTCTGAAATTTTTGAAATAAAAATAAAAGCCTCCCTTGTTCACCATTATTTCAAAAATAATTTCCTGAGAAACTAGTAATGAATTTGTTTTAGCCTTAGATAGAAAACTTTGAAATGAAACAGCCACTGATTGTCACTGTGGATTAGTGTCACACAATGTGGATCAGGCAATCGCGGGACTGGTTTTTACAAGGTTTCCTCCCAGTTTGCCACCATAATAAGGCAAGGAACAGTAAGGAGGGAACAATTCATCGTTATATAAGTAAAAAACTCCTGAGAATGAAGTTAAACCCCACTCAAACAACCAATTTTTTTTTACATATTTTATATCTGATTTAATTTTCACTTTCAGATCAGGGTAATGAGGATATTGAAGAACTGAATTTCACATGTGTGTATGAAGAGAACAGTGAATTTTCAGATTCATGTCATCAAGCAAGCGTTGTGAATAACTCTCCTCCAGAAGTGGAGATCTCGGAGAAGGGAAGGAACCCAGAAACCAGCTTTGTTACCAAATGTTTGAAACTTCCAGACAGTGATAAAAGAGTTGTCCTCTCAGAAATTAATAACACTGATTTTGACACAAACCAAAGGCAATCCAGCAATGAATTTATTCATACAGTGCAGGTTTCAACGGATACTAAAGAAAATATTAACTTAAGTCCAAATTCGGTTCCTATTGTATCCAAAGAAATTTTGAAAACAAATGAATATTTGAACAAAACTCCATCACCTGATTTTAAAATTGAAGCAAACAGACCCCCTATTGTGTGTGCCAATGAAAAACATAACTGTCATGCACAAAGAAATCTGGACAAAAACTTGACTTTGAGTACAGCTGCACTTATTCAATCTCCATTGGAAAGTTCAGAAAAGAATAATTCTTTAGAGAATATCGCAGATGAGTTTGGTTGTGAAAGGAACAGTGGCACTACAGGTTATGCTTCTCGGATAGTCTCTGAGATGTCGAGTTTGGACAGTACATCAGAAATCTTTTCGGAACAGTTCACTCAGTGTGACACAGAAAATATGCTGGATTCGCTCAGTTTAGAAATGTCCCTTGAATCAACACAAAAAATGACAGACAATAATTCACAACCATTCACATTTGCCTTTCTATCACAAGATCCAACTTTAAGAACAAGGGGGATAACTTCTGTTGGTTTATTGGGAGCAGTAAAGGGGGATAACTCTGAACTGCCCACAGATGATTTTGCACTGACTGAGAACTACACTGATTTGAATACACAAACTTCTTCCATTTCTGATATAGATTTAGCTCTAGATTCACAGATCTTGCATTCAGATGGGAGTGATTCCAGCCAAAGTGACTCTGACTTAATTTCTTTGAAGGAATATGAAGAAGATGTGTAATAAATCAGTTTTGATTCTCAATGTAGTTTTTTTTTTCACAAATGTTCATTTCATGATTTTTATTTCAGACATTTTGCTATTGACTTGAAACTGTAACTACATGTGGTATGCCTTAACATAGTCTAGGGTTTCCACCGGTAAACTAAGTCATCTTATTTTGCACAACTCATTTAACAACACTTCTTGTTGAACTGCCTTAAACTGGATGAAGGTAGTTTGCTAAGAGTGTAGCAATGCTGTCTTACAAGGCACCAGAGGGAGCAGAGAAGCAGAGAACTTAACAGTTAATGGTTGTGCTACAGACATGCCTACCCGGTGTATTCTGGAGTATTTTGTTTCGCCTCGGGGTGGTTAATTCGTAGCATGTGCGCTTACTAAACTGAACCTGCTTCGATGTACCGTTCACAGGATCTAGTCTGCCTGTCGACCATCAGGTATATGAGCGAGTCACAATGTTGTGGGCTGGGTTGTTTTTTACAAGGTTTTCTCGCAGTTTTCCAATGTAATAAGACTAAGTGCAGTGTGAAGTGGACAATCTGTCATGATATAAGTGAAATACCCTTAAGTACAACATTAAACCCCAATCAATCAATCAAACAAACCAATCAAAGAAACTGATAGCCAATAGGCCAGCAAAATACACACAGAAATTAATATTCAGTGCTATGCTGTAACTCAAAAATACACAAGGTGGTAAAAACAATTAAAAATAACCCTACCTTTTTAAACATAATTTTTTACAGGGTAGGCAAGTCTGGTGCTAATGTTCATGTTAGTTACTGATGAAATACACCACCATCATTTAAGTGAAATGCACTTTTGCATGGCCTTTAACACTAATCATTCCATGAATCTTGGGAAAAGTCTTTGGCAGGTTATGGGAAGAAGATTCCTTACAACGTTTTCTACCACTTTTAAAATAGGTAAGAAGTGTAGAAAAATGCGTCCCTTCCCTTCCCTTCCCTTCCCTTCCCTCCCCTCTCTGATCCGACCCTCTCTGATCCGACCCTCTCTGATCCGACCCACTCCTCTCCTCTCCTCTCCTCTCCTCTCCTACCCGACCCGACCCGACCTGATCCGACCCGACCCTCTCTGATCCGATCCGACCCTCTCCGATCCGACCCGACCCTCTCCGACCCGACTGACCTGCCTAGAGTATTTGGTACCCCAAATTTTTGTTGAATACACCAATATGACATGAAAATAAAAACAGAAATTAAAATTCAATGCTATGCTGTAACAAAAAAAAAACAAAAAAAATACACGTAATGGTAGAAAAATATTTATCTTCTCTTTAATGTATTTTATTTATTTCCAGTTTTCAAGTCCGGGAATATTGATGGCGACAAAATGCTCAAACTTATGTGCACAGTGTTATATAACCAAAACGTCATATCAACCACAAAACAGTACAGTAAAGTAATTAGTGAAATAGTCGTTTATTTCTGGATACTTTTAACTTCATGGGCAAGGTTAGGCAATCTCCGTTGTGGTAAAAATTATTGCGTGTCTATGGCAGAAAAAATCCCTGTTAAATTAATTTGAACTACCAATTTAATGAATTTTATGTATACTCATATGATCATATCGTAAAACTGAATAAATCTGGAAGAGGCAATATGATTTATGAATTCCTGTATGAAGATGTCAACGGTAGCCATTTTAGCACCACCTATCCCACGTCTCAGACCGTCTTAAACACATACATCACTGACAAGGCTGTGTGATTAATCGCAATTTATATGTAATTATTCCGAATGCTTGTCATAGCTTCACGTAAATACAATAAGGTACTTGCGAACACTGCTAACGATTCTGGTCCCGTTTTATCACATTCTTCAATGACAACAATTTAGGCGCACAAACATTAGCTGTGACCGGAGACAACAATGTTGGGTTCTATAACAAAGCCCAACTTGTTTCTCAAACGTTTATCACCTGAGTTGTTCACTGAACTTTTTACGGTTGCAATTTTTGTGTTTGTATACAGTTGCTTAGCAACAAACGCCGTTCCCTATTTGATCTTTGATTGATTGACCCGACGGGCGTGGGGCAGTGATGAGCCTGTCGTACATCTTTGTTCGATGTACCGCCTTCAGGTTCGAGCCCTCTACTCGATATCAGGTTATACGCAATGTACTTGGTCATTACCTTCTCTCGAGATGTCTGTAGGTAACCCATAACAACTCAGGATTAAGATCGATTCAGAAAACCCTCTCCAGGAGTTCATCTTTCCGATTTAGCTCAGTATTTCAGTATGTGTTTTGTTATGATGATATTTGCTATTTCAGCATTTATTATGCCATCCACTGGAGATTTGGGTCAATGTTTCGGTATTTGTTTTGTTATGATGATATTTGCTAACTATTTCAGCATTTATTATGTCATCCACTGGAGATTTGGCATAATATTTCAGTATTTGTTTTGTTATCATGATGGTATTTGCTAACTATTTCAGCATTTATTATGCCATCCACTGGAGATTCGGCTCAATATTTCGGTATTTGTTTTGTTATGACGATATTTGCTAACTATTTCAGCATTTATTATGTCATCCACTGGAGATTTGGGTCAATATTTAAGCGTTTATTCCACATCTATAGAGGATTATACTAGGAGGGTATTCAGTCCAGAAAGGTCTAAATGTTTGTCTTTCTATGACTTACCTAACATTTAACGTGTTTACTCTGCCGTGTGTCATTTCAAGGGCATGTGGATTAAATGGGTTAAGATGCTTATGACGAAACATCTCTACCGTCCTAATCCTTCTAATCCCTTTTAATTCACGCGGCCTTCGTCTTTAACGAAACGAAGTTCATAATTCCGCTATAACAGAATTGAGCAGAGCATACGGGTGCGAGTCCATCTGTCGCAATCAAGTATATCCGTGAGACATGTACGATGTTATCCCGGCAATAGCGTGGGTGGTTGTAGCCTAATGTATAGGGCTAATTCCTCCGCCTATCTAAACCCATGGTGAAAGTTGGAAATCAATAGGCCGCTATGGCCGGCCTCAAAAAAACTATTTATGATTTTTCTTTGATTTTCTTTGAGACACAGAAACCATTGGTTAGTATTTTACCTACTTGCAATATTTGTTTTTTGACGGTTTTCAATCTTATTATTGCAAAGGGAGATGACTTATACGTGTCAACTCGGGCGAGAAACTCAAATAAAACTTCTTTTAAACGTCAGAAAAAAAAGGAGTTTGATTATAGTGATTTTTCTATCCAAAAAAAAAAAAAAAAATCAGAGAAAAATTGGATATATGTTTTGAGAGGCCGGCCATAGTGGCGGCTCAATTTCTAGTCTTCACCATGGGATGAGATAGGCGGGAAAGACGGGGGAATTAGCCCTATACATTGTACTAGGGTGGTTGGTGTTATTTTGTTACAATTTTTTTCTTCTTCAGAAATTAACCCTCGTGCAATCCAATCATAAAACATATGACATGTCCAAACCAAAACCAAAAAGTTCACAAGTCATATAGGGTACCGTGGCTTTTTTGTTATCTTGCCCACTTTTTAATCCGACTTCGATGTACTGTTCACGGGATCGAATTCATCTATAGACCATCAGTATTACGAGGAAGTCACTCAATCTGGCTCCGGCAACCACGGTTTTTTTTACAAGGTTTCCATCGTACTTCGGCCAAAAAAAAAGTGTGAAATGGACAATCCGTCGTAATATAAGTGAAATACCCTTGAGTACGACGTTAAACACCA
>JARFOD010040492.1:0-23710 GCA_031763545.1 Mopalia muscosa | reverse complement strand
TAATAAAGAAGTTGTTCATCCATAAAAGTGTCCCGGGTTATCTATACACCGACTTCTATATGCCTATTAAAGAACTTATGATGTTTTTTATTCTTTTTCATAGAACATACAGACGACTTCTTTTATCCCACCAACTATTGGTCGTGCATACAACTGGCACTGAATCTTACAGGTTATTCGATTAAGATAATATGTCATTCTTGTCCTGTGACGCTCATTGTTTCCTGTTCATATACTCCAAGCTTTTATACAATCTATTAATTTCATGTATGTATTTAAATTCCCACTCTAGTACTTTCCAATAATATTGAGGGTTTTTTTTTATTTTCTTCAGTCTGGTCCCTTTGTATACTTCAATTGTCACTAAATCTGAATGAAGTCTAAGATCTTTTGTCTATTTTGATCATGTTATTTGTCATGTAAAGAATACCAGACAAGTAGACAACGTCGTTTTACTTTTTACTTTGGGTACTTTACCTATATTCATACTTGTTATAACATTTTAAACTTCAATCTTAACGTATTTACGAAATTTGTTGAACAGCAACATTTAAATAATCCGTCACTATTGTGCCACGGTTTGACCACAGGGATAGATCTGCAGAGGAATGGTATTGCGAACTGTCGAATACAGGAATTTCATCTATTTTCTTTCAAACGTTTTTGAATAACAAAACTGTTTTGTTCTCTTATTCAACGAGTAATGCATAGTCTGTACGTACGAGATCTCACGGGACTCTGTGATCAGTTTGTTACTGTTAGAGATCCCTGTCACTACATGAGACTTGTGAAGCACATGGAGAAATCGCCGTTATTTGCCTGTTAAAGTTTACATCTGAAAAACTATTCTCTCTAGAGGCACCATGTGTTTTAGCTAAGAAATACGTAAATTCATCATTCTATCTCTGAACACCAAATGCTTACTACTGAAATACTACTACTCATTTGTCCAAAAGTTTATGAGCAATACGTATAGTTTTGTCGATGATTACATATGTTTTATTCCATTTAGCTTTCTTCCTGAAACTGACATGGTTAGCTTTAACCTTAAAATTCTACGGAAGCTCGGATGGGTGTTATCCTTTTTCTTAAGATTGCGCTGTGAGTTCTACACTCAGTTTGATCAAATCGATTTAGAATGTCTAAAAACATAAATTTTGAGCGGATGTCATTGTTTCCATTTTAGAGATCAACTAAATAATAGCAGAACTTGTAAAATAAATTATGCGTTTGCAAACTTGCCTCTGACTGATGAAAATGTCACGTGGATTTTATGTTAAATAAAAATAGTATTAATTTTTTTGTGCCCGGGAGCCGGGGGAGCTGGGAATGGTTGAGTTGCTGTTGTCAGAGTGTGTCCAGAAGTAATTTGAACGAGCACCTGTACAGTTTATCCAGTTTCACTGCAGAGACAAATGTTCAACATGTAGGCCATACGAGTGAATGTCCGAAAGTAACACACATACAAACTGACCAAGTTAAAAAATGTTTATACAAATCGCTAATGTGAAATATTATTGTGTCGCTGAAAATCGTTTCCGTTTATCTGCCAGATTGTTTTGTGTCAATACGAAAATCTCCAAAATTCAGCCCTTCAAACTACTGAGCTTAATATCCAGATGTACATAAAGACAGTTTCATGGTTAGGTTCTGTAACAGAAAAAACACCTTCAGCCGTGTTTATTTCTTTTCTGTAAAACACACAGCTTAGCCTAAAGTTGAATCGCTTGAAAGACAGAAATTATCACGATTCGTGTAATTTTCCGTTAAATCAATTTTTGAGAATGGCCTGAAACATTCTTCAAGAGTACATTTAATCAAATAAGTAGGGAATTTTTTTGATAATATAGTGTTATGTGGGGACATATATCATAACGTGGTAAATACAATGTCTGGAGGGAGATTCCCACAATATAAGATACATGGGGGATGGAGATATCCAGGTGACCGTTGACAGTGGTAAGGGGTAGGAGATGTACAGATGATCGATATCGGTGAGATGGGGAAGGAGATGTACAGCAGGCTGATGTCATTGGGGCGGTAGGAGATGTTAAGGTGACCGATGTCAGTTGGAGGGGGAAGGAGATGTACAGATGACCGATGTTAGTGGGAGGGGGAAGGAGATTTACAGGTGATGGATGTCCGTGGGAGAGGATAGGAGATGTACAGGTGACCGATGTCAGTGAGAGAGAGAAGGAAATGCACAGGTGACCGATGTCCGTGGGAGGGGGTCGGAGGTGTTACGGTGACCGATATCAGTATGAGGGGTAAGATATGTTAAGGTGACCGATGTCAGTAGGAGGGGATAGAAGATGTTAAAATGACCGATGTCAGTGGGAGGGGTAGGATGTGTTAAACCGATGTCAGTAGGAGGGGATAGAAGATGTCAAAATGACCGATGTAAGTGGGAGGGGGTAGGAAACGTACAGGGAAACTTGTCCTGAGAATGATTCGTGTAACGAAAATCAGCAAGATGTTCAATATCCTCATACATAAAACTCCTTGTTTGTATGACTTGTGTTTAATAGTCATATGAATGATATCGGGTACATGAACATATGGTGTTAACAAAAGTTGTGTCAACGGGGCAGGTGAACCATTTTAAGTCGTTAAAAGCTTTGCTCATCAATTCAGAATTTTCTAAATGTTACAAAGTTCAGTTCTCATATTACAAAGAACAATATTTGTACAGACGATTTCACAATGGAAGGGATGGCTTAATGAGTGCATGATGTCGGTAGCCAATAATCCCCAGTACAAATATACTTGTCTGTCATAAGTCAACTTTTCTCACAGCTCATGGTGACACGCTCTGGGACGAGTTTCCATTAATTGTCACATAACCTAGCTCTCTTTGTCTGATACCAACGGGATATAATGGACGACAACAGTAGCCCCTGGTGACAATGCAATACATGTATCTTCGTTTTAGTTTGGTTTCCTATCGAACATTACATTAACGATTAGCTGTCTGGGTATAATCCAAAGTCATAATGTATAGGACTCTTCTCCTTCTCTTAAACATGGGTTAACAACACGACCCGGGTTAATACACTAACACGCTCTTATCGTTTTATCATTAGAATATACCTGCTGCATAAACATTTTACAAAAATTACAATAGGTTCTGACAACAATTCGCTCATCCAAATTCTACTTGACGAATACTTATTGGGTGCCGACTGCAGATTTGTATTTAACATTGACTGATATGAATTCGGTATCATTTATACCTTTGATGGTATCACACAGACATATGCACAGGGTAAATACGCAAATAGGGCACCACAAAGAAACAAACATTGTCATTATACGAACCTCCATTTAGTATCTGCCGACAAAAATAGGTTTTTTTTATATGCTGTTTGCATTAGCTGTTGGCTTTGTTTGTTTGTAATTTTTTTCAACCAATCTATTTCTAGCATAGAATAGGTTTTTACTGTTAACCATCAACTGAAAACCAGCTTTGTTTGAAGAAACTCTGTGTGGTTATTTGATCTGTAAACGCCCGGGGACTTCACTGCAGCACTGTTACCACGGTTACGCTCCTAACCGGAAGTTAGATTGTTTAAGGAAATACACCATTTCCTGTACAACAGAAAATATCTTGTAATGCTATCATCAAAATATGGATTTGGCAAATTCAAGGGAAAAAATTTGGATTTTAAATCACACAATTTCGTTTGGCTTTGCATGGACAAATAATTGGAAAACAGACATTGCATGCTTCATAACATGTTTACAAACATAATGAATACTTTTTGTGCCTTTAGAAAGTGAAGTTTAACAGTATTTTCGTTATTTTGGGATAACACAATTTTTCTTGATTCTGGAAGAGTTTTTTTTTTTTAGATATTATAAACCCCATAAAGCTTTCAGTGTGGAGACTTTCATTTATCTAAAGGAAAGAAAACAATCATTTTATATGCTTATTTCTTTCCATTTTTTAAAGGTTTTTTTATATTTCTTTTTTCTCTTTTTAATGCGTATTTAAAACCAGATGCCGCAGAATTTTATAATCGGTGGTAACAAATCTTTATACGATTGGTCTACATTAAGCCTTTGCTGGGTTATTGATATAAAACCATCACGTTTATTTTGTTCTTATATATCGAGGCATTAAAATAATATACGTCTGTTAAATATGCATTTAGTTAATAATAACGTAGAGTCAAAATGTCGCTGGATGTGACCAATCAGAAACACAGTTTTACAATGGTTTATCGAATAATCACTGAATGCGACCAATCAGCGCTCATGTTATTTATCGGTTTATTAAATAGTCACTCGATGTGCCCTAACCGAGACTCAATTGTTTACAATCTTTCTGGAAATAGTATTTTGTATTTATTGATCATTTGGCCTGGCTCACTATATATCCTCAACAGTTCAGCACAGATACACAGACAATTCACTGTAACTTGTGGTCGTATGAACTTTATTTCTTTCTTAATTGTATGTTTGGTGAACAAGCGATGTAACTTCCCTATTAAACTGTATAATTTATATGGTTGGTGAACAAGCGATGTAACTTCCCTACTAAACTGTATAATTTGTATGTTTGGTGAACAAGCGATGTAACTTCCCTATTAAACTGTATAATTTGTATGTTTGGTGAACAAGAGATGTAACTTCTTAAGGTCTTGTTGGGCCCCTTGGGCTCAAGTGATAAAAAGAATTGTATCGCTTGGATTAAAAGTTAGGTATTCAAACTATATGTTGGTGAAAAAAAGTAATTCGAAATTCTGATTACAAACAGTTAAATTAGAGCCTATAGTTATAGTGTTATGTATAATTTATATGCATATATAACGTGACTTCCTTATAATACAATAAAATGTATGGGTCTGACGAAAACAAGATATAAGTACAACTGCTAGCGGTCATTAACATGTGGTTCTAGTATATAGTGGTGTGCTGTCCAGCACAACTGCTAGCGTCCATTAACAGCTCTAATGTAGATTGGTGTGCTGTCCAGTACAACTACTAGCGTCCATTAACAGCTCTAGTGTAGATTGGTGCGCTGTCCAGTACAACTGCTAGCGTTCATTAACAGCACTAATGTAGATTGGTGTGCTGTCCAGTACAACTGCTAGTGTTTATTAACAGCTCTAGTGTAGATTGGTGTGCTGTCCAGTACAACTACTAGTGTTTATTAACAGCTCTAGTGTAGATTGGTGTGCTGTTCAGTACAACTACTAGCGTTTATTTACAGCACTAGTGTAGATTGGTGTGCTGTCCAGTACAACTGCTAGCGTTCATTAACAGCTCTAGTGTAGATTGGTGTGCTGTCTAGTACAACTACTAGTGTTTATTAACAACACTAGTGTAGATTGGTGTGCTGCCCAGTACAACTGCTAGTGTTTATTAACAGCACTAGTGTAGATTGGTGCGCTGCCCAGTACAACTGCTAGCGTTCATTAACAGCTCTAGTGTAGATTGGTGTGCTGTTCAGTACAACCACTAGCGTTTATTAACAGCACTAGTGTAGATTGGTGTGCTGTCCAGTACAACTACTAGCGTTCATTAACAGCATTAGTGTAGATTGGTGTGCTGCCCAGTACAACTACTAGCGTTCATTAACAGCACTAGTGTAGATTGGTGTGCAGTCCAGTACAACTACTAGTGTCCATTAACAGCTCTAGTGTAGATTGGTGTACTGTCCTATACAACTGCTACCTTTCAAAAACAGCTATATTGAGGTTTGGTGTGCAGCTCAGTACGACTGCTAGCGAGCTTTACCAGGTCTAGAAAAGTGTGCTGCCCAGTACGAGTGCTTGCGTGCGTTGAGAGCTCCTGGTGTGCTGCTGAGTATGACTGCTAGCGAGCTTTACCAGGTCTAGAATAGTGTGCTGCCCAGTACGAGTGCTTGCGTTCGTTGAGAGCTTGCGTTCGTTGAGAGCTCTTAAGTTCATTGGTGTGCTGCATAGTACAGCTACTAACGTCCAATAACAGCTCAAGTGTAGAACAACTGCTAGCGTTCATTAACAGCTTTAGTGTAGATTGGTGTGCTGTCCAGTGCAACTGCTACCTTTCAAAAACAGCTCTAGTGTAGATCGGTGTACTGTGCAGTACAACTGCCAGTGTTCATTAACAGCTCTAGTGTAGGTTAGTGTGCTTCTCAGTACAACTGCTAGGTTTCATGTACATCTCTAGTGTTGAGTGGGTAGTGTCCTCCCCAGTACAACTGGTAGCGTTCAGTTACAGCTCTGTGCCGTCCGGTACGACTGCTAGCGTTCAATGACAGCTATAGTGTTGATTGGTGTTCTGTTCTGTATAACAATTGTTCTGTCTTGTGATGTTCTGTTTGTTATTGTCCTCTCTTGCGATTGTCCTCTCTTGCAATTATTTTGTCCTGTCGTTTGTTCGTTGCAAATGATGTGCAGCTCTAGTGTAGATCAGTGTGCTGTACAGGACTGCTAGCGTTCATTAATAGCTTTAGTGTAGATTGGCGTGCTGTTTGCGTTCATTAATAGCTCTAGTGTTGGTTGGTGTGCTGTTTTGTATAACAATTGTTCTGCCTTGTGATTGTCCTGTATTGTGATTGTATGGTCTTGGGATTGTTCTGTATTGGGATTGTCCTGTCTTGGGATTGTTCTGTCTTGGGATTTTCCTGTCTTATGATTGTCCTGCCTTGGGAGTTTTCCGTCTTGTGATTGTCCTTTATTGTGATTGTATTGTTTGTGACTGTCCTGTCTTGGGATTGTTCTATCTTGCGATTGTCCTGTCTTATGATTTCCCTGTCTTGTGATTTCCCTGTCTTGTGATTTTCCTCTCTTGTGATTGTTCTGTCTTGTGATTTTCCTGTCCTGTGATTGTCCTTTGTTGTGATTGTTCTGTCTAGTGACTGTCCTGTCCTGTGATTGTCCTGTCTTGTGATCGTCCTGTCGTGTGATTGTCTTGTTGTGGGATTGTTTTTTCTTTAATGATTCTATTTTAGGATTGTTCTGTCTTGTAATTGTCCTGTCTGGGGATTTTTCTGTCTTGTGATTGTTATGTCTTGTGATTTCCGTCTTGTGATTTTCCTGTGTTGTGATTTTCCTGCGTTGTGATTGTTCTGTCTTGTGATTTTCCTGTCTTGTGATTGTCCTGTCTTGTGATTGTCCTGTCTTGTGATCGTCCTATCTTGTGATTGTCTTGTTGTGGGATTGTTCTGTCTTGTAATGATCCTATTTTAGGATTGTTCTGTCTTGTGATTGTCCTGTCTTCGGATTTATCTGTCTTGTGATTGTTCTGTCTAATGATTGTCCTTTCTTGGGATGTTCCTCTCTTGCGATCGTTCTGTCTTGTGATTGTTGTCTGTCTTCCAGTTGTTCTGTACTGTCATTTGTTTCAAATGTCAAGCAATGTGGTCTCCTCACACCTTGGTTGAAACGCCTTCAGATGAATGGAAGGATATGATGTAAAGCTCCAATCAAAGAAGCAAACAAATCAAAATAAAGAACAGATGAATGACACAGGGGTGATTGTCTTACAATGATATTTTAGATTTTTATGTAGATATGTCCCACAGACAAAGAAACCTGTAATGTAAAGAAAATGCCATTTCGTGCAGTACATATATCATAACTGCTTATTGAAAATTAGTTACTTTGGGATTTACCATCTGTAAGGTCTGGTACAAGTCCAAATATAAAGTACATATAACTATTCGGGTTATCTGCGCTTTTGTGGGATTTTGGAAGTAAATATCTTTTTTTTAAATTTGTTAAATCGGTGAATGCAGTTCTGACAGTGTTCCTAATCGCTTCAACCTGGGTATTAACTCAGGCCTTAAGGTGCAGTTTTAAGTCCGGTTGGTGAAGACCACTCAATTGTAGATGTATTTGAGAGAAATATTCTAACCCTATCTGTCTAAACTGGGAAGGGTTTGTCTTACGGGAATGAGCTCTTAAATGATTGTCTGGCTAATCCATAGACCCATAGGATTTACCTGGCTTATTCAAGTGAGTGCCTCTTAACTCCAAGAGCCGGTAAAAGCATTGGCCTTCTTATGTTTAGTTTAACTAGCTTAAGCATACCTTTTTTTGCTAAGGACACGATCGAACACTTTGAAATAGCTACCAATTGTGTAAAAGTCCGCATTTAAAAATAAACCAAACCAAAAGAACGATTTCAGCATTTCTTTAATATTTAATGTAAATTTTAGTTAGGATACTTTATCAATGTAACTAAGTAAGGATACTCGACAAACAGGATTGCTGAAGACAAACAGTATTTAAAAGGATGACAACCACACGAAAAACTGTAACAGAATTACGACCAAAGGACATGGCATTATGCCCGGTCGGTGAAGACCAAACAACTATAGATGTATTTGAGAGAAATATTCTAACCCCATCTGTCTAAAATGTTACCCCACTCCTAAATGTCGTTCATAACTCATATGTTAAGGGTTTGTCCAACGGGTATCAGCTCTTACATGATTGTCCTGCTAGTCCATATGCCCAATGAATTTACCTGGTTCATACAAGTGTGTGTCTCTAGACTAAAAAAGCTGTGTAAAGCATTCACTTTCTCCAGCTTAGTTTAACTAAGTTTACTATATATTTTGCTCAAAACTGTCCGCTGTCTATGACGCAATCGACTGCGTTGAATTAGTTCTCAATTGTGCATTAGTCCGCATTTAGAAAAAAAACAAAACCTAAAGAGCTATTTCGGCATTCCTATACTATTTACTCTACTAAAATGTAGCGTTAGGGTACTTTAATAATGTAACAAAGTTAGGAGACTCGAGAGAATGTAACAGGATTGTGGCCACACGAAAGGCTATAACAGGATTGCGAACACAAGACAAACTATTGCAGGATTGCGGCCACACTTCAAACTATAGCAGGGTTGGGATTCGCGACATATTTTACGGGATTGTGACCACGCGAAAAACTGTATCAGGATTGGAATCCACGACAAACTGTAATAGTATTGCAACCATACAACAAACTGTATTAAAAAGGATTGCGAATACACAATAAACTGTTAAAGTATTGGAATCTGTGACAGACTGCAACATGATTGCGACCATACAATAAAGTATATTAATAAGGATGGTGACCACACCACAAACTGTAAAAGGATTGCTACCACACCGCACTCTTTAAGAGGATTGGAATCCGTGACAGGCTGCAACATGATTGCGACCATACTATAAAGTATATTAAAAAGGGCGGCCACACCACAAACTGTGAAAGGATTGCTACCACACCGCACTCTTTAGGAGGATTGGAATCCGTAACAGGCTGCAACATGATTGCGACCATACAATAAAGTATATTAAAAAGGATGGCGACCACACCACAAACTTTGAAAGGATTGCTACCACACCGCACTCTTTAAGTGGATTGGAATCTGTGACAGGCTGCAATGCATTAACAAGCACTGTGACACCACGGCAAACTGTAACAGGAGTGCAACCACACGACAAACTGTAACAGGATTGGGATCATTAGACAAGCTGCTACAGGAATGCGACCACACGAAAACCTGCAACAGGATTGTGGCCATACAAAAAACTGTATTGAAAAGCATTGCGGTCATAAGACAAACTGTAACATGATTGCGACCAAACGACAAACTGTAACAGGATTGCGACCACACGACAATTTGTTACGGGAGTGCAACCAAATGATAAACTGTAACCGAATAGCGATCGTAAGATAAACTGCAACAGGATTGCTACCAAACGACAAACTCGAACAGGATTGCGACCAAATGATAAACTGCAAAAGGATTGCTACCACATGACAAACTCGAACAGATTTGAGACCAAATGATAAACTGTAACAGGACTGGGTTACGCGACAAACTGCAACAGGATTGCGACCATAAGAAAAACTTTATTAAAAAGCATTGCGATCATAAGACAAACTTAAAAGGATTGCCACCAAATGATAAACTGTAACAGGATAGTGATCATAAGACAAACTGTAACAGGATTGCAACCAAACGACAAACTGTATCAGGATAGTGATCATAAGACAAACTGTAACAGGATTGGGACAAAACGACAAACTGTAACAGGATTGCAACCAAATGATAAGCTGTAACAGGATAGCGATCACAAGACAAACTGTAACAGGATTGCGACCAAGCGACAAACTGTAACAGGATTGCGATCATAAGACAAACTGTAACAGGATTGCGACCAAATGATAAACTGTTACAGAATTGCGATCATAAGACAAACTGTAACAGGATTGCGACCAAACGACAAACTGCAACAGGATTGCGATCATAAGACAAACTGTAACAGGATTGTGATCATAAGACAAACGGTAGCAGGATTGCGGCCAAATGATAAACTGTAACAGGATAGCGACCACACGACAAACTGGAATATGATTGCGATCACACGACAAATTGTAACAGATAGTGGTCATCAGACAAACTCGAACAGGATTGCGACCAAATGATAAACTGTAACAGGACTGGGATCGGCGACAAACTGCAACAGGATTGCGACCGTAGGACAAACTATATTTAAAAGGATTGCGACCAAAGGACAAAAGTGTAACGGGATGTGTGTCCTCTGCACATCAACCCCGCTTTAGGTGGGTCGACATTTTGGCGGAATTTTTTATTTTTTTTTTTTATTTTTTTTTTTACAAAATGAATTAAAAAAAGAATGACTGCAAGGTCGTGTGCAGAGGCTTATGGGATATCTCCTAGACATCTGACAAACAGACAGAAAACAGATTGTTAGGATCTCGCCAGTCCTTTTGATTTAAAATGAACTATTTGGAATTTCCAAAATGTGGCTGCTGTCAGTTAAAAGCTATTGTTGAATGATGATGTTTAATGGAAGGGTTGATTGGCGACTAGTTGTTATCCAATGCACTTTTCAAACGTATTTCATTTATATGAAGAGTGAACTTACTCCAGCAGAAAATGTTACATTTTAACAAAAACCAAGGTTTTTATGTTTGGAAAAATAATATTCCTCTAGTACAAAGTAAAGACAACACAACTACTCTCGAAGCACTTGAGCCTTTGTGATAATAGTCAAAAGGTAACAGTAATAGAATTGACATGTTCGACAGGCTGCATGGAATCTGTATGCTTGAGAGGGCACGGTCATCTGTCATGTCTGGTTTTAGGTTTGTGGATTATGGTAAACGGATATGGTGGGTAAAGCTAACATATTACATTACATTCATGACAAAGGGTCTGCGGCCATGGCTTAGTACCTAGCGTGAAAGAGTACTGATCCGTCTTCGATGTACCGGTCACAGGTTCGAGTCCCCCCAAATGGACTCCTGAGGTTATGAATCACGTGATGTAATTGCAGCAATCCCGG
Organism: Mopalia muscosa; assembly: GCA_031763545.1. NCBI lineage: Eukaryota > Metazoa > Mollusca > Polyplacophora > Chitonida > Mopaliidae > Mopalia > Mopalia muscosa. The sequence continues at coordinate 12,417 of JARFOD010040492.1, read as the reverse complement.
GGAGGGTTTTATTACCATGTGTTGTCACTGTTCTACCGTATTTAAGTTATACAGAGCTGGAAGTCGACAGTCCATTGAGTAAAAAACAGACAAACAAAAATTCATGTATAAATCTGACCTTTTTCTAAATACGTGATAGACTGTGTATATTTAAATATTCAGTGTTTTAATATGTAGATATGCAGTGACGATTCTCGCTGTTTTATTTATCACTTTTCAGAGATTTCCGAGGTATGGCAGACATTCACCAATTGTGCGTCGATTGGGCTGGAGGTTAGAAAGTTAAAATCATTGTTTTTCTGCTAAGTATTTCTCAATCAACTAAAATGTATCATTCGCTCCTTCCACTGTGAACACATTTAGTGTATTTTGTTACTCTATGAAGAAAATACAACAACATCATTAGTAACCATTTTTGCTGTGTTGTATTTCACACTTCACACAACCGGAAGACAAAGGTTTCGGGAAATACGTAAAGTTTATATCCCAATTTTTTTTTTTTTTTTTTTTTAAATGGTTTGGTTAATATCAGATGAACAAGCAGTCTAAATTTACATAGTGTTCCTCTTGACCTTACAATCCGAAATATGAAAACCGACAAGAATAATAGCAAAACATTTCCTTGTGCTAAGTCATGTTCTAGCTTCAAATCAGCTTGAGATCATAGTTTAATTTTTACTTTGATGAGAACAGAGGCATGTCCATATTATTAACGATGTTGTCAAAAGGGCAATTACTTTGTTGTAGACTTCCTGTAAACAAATACATTTGATTGATAATAATGTCAATACAGATTTAGTATTATTGTATAATAGCACTCCACAAGCTTCCTGCGTTAAGCACCAGTCTCAGATAGGATTGTGTGAGTAATCAAAATATGAAATTAAAATATTGTAAGAATATCATCTAACAGAAAATTACTTAAAGCATTAATGTTGTCACATTGTCAATCAATTGAGGGGTGGGGACATGGGTAGTATATCAGTAAAGGCATAAACACATCCCATAGGCACTCTCGTTAGTTATTGACAGATGGCATGGACTGAACATCGAGACACTTCCGGACACTAAGAATTGCTATATTAATTACATTGATAGAAACCGTTCATTAAATATTCAGTGTGTTATATCCTGTAGATATGGAGTGTGAGACATCACGAGAATCTCGCTGTATTATTAATCACATCATATCTGATCAACATTCTATTTAATCCGCGTCAGGAAGGTGTTGATTCTGTAGTGAAGCAATGGTGGAAAGGTCTGCTAGGAGTTCAGATTGTGTAAAAAAGAGTGTGTAAAACCCTGACATCTTTTAATTCATTACACATTCACATTAATGTTAGATAGTGCTTTCACTGGTCATACCACCTGTTGGCGTAAATGTTTGCCTTAAGGGGCGTCCTAGCTATTCTTGTACTCCAAATGAACCAAGTCTGCGCTGTCTTTAATATCATAACTGAACATCTCTCTCTCTCTCTTTCTCACAGAAATAATGAACCTAACGAGACCTTATTATTAAGAGCTTTGACAGAGAACCTGGGATACCGCTCGACCAGCGTTACACCTGTGTGACATCGCAGATATACGTGGTCTGTCAATAAAAAGACTTCATTACTGTTTAATAATCTGCTGTAGAGTGGTCATGTCACATGCATCATTATAGATATTCAATATAGAAAAGATTATCTCTCAATTTTTTATTCACTTTGTTTATAAGTATTCCGGGAATTGTGTTTTTATTCTTTCTTCATAGCAAATCTAAAAACCACATTAACAGGCAAACAAAATATCACTGATGACGGTTTTCAATAGTCATCGTACCTGTTTGGACTTGCAAGCCACACCTGCTCTATATAAGTTCCATGTGTTTTTTACATATGTGTTGTAATTAACACTTAAAATAATATGAAACGAATGAATTGTTATAGAAGCTGTTATACTGTGAGAATGAGACACTCCGGACTAATCATGACCCCCACCATTCTACTAGAAGCAACTACTGGTGAATTTAGCAATGTATGTGTGTATTACAATACGGTGGGTTTTTTTCAAACAATTTTAAGTCTAAGATTTATCTTAATTATTGACGTCAGAATTTCTAATTTAGCAAAATATATAAACAACCATAAAATGATAAATATGAGTTGATGGAAATCGATATTGCTATCACTGCATTGAAACTGTGTTTTGTTTTGCCACCCTTCTCCTGCGCTATTTGTGTACATTTGTTCATCAGTGGAGTTGAAAAGACAAAGTACCCTGATCCCTGTGATTCCGATTATCTCCTCACATATTTACTCACCACCTCTAACGGAAATTATACATCAATTGTTCAAGCCTGACCATCCAAGCCACGCGGAAAGTGAATCTTTGTCTGTATATTTGAATAGTTGTGTAGCTTTGTTCATATTTAGAAAGCATATTCTATTGTGCGATTCAACAATGTGGCGTTTAGAATGACCACGCGCTTTGAGGGTAACTTCTATGGTCATCTGCTTGATACGCTCTATTACAAAATGTATGTTGAACGAAATCGCTAATTTTAACAAGGGTTTGTCATGTACACAACAAACAATACGTGAAGCTGGAACGTGTTTGTTTTTTATTTTAATTCAATGTTAATATAAAAACAATCCTATATAGAATATTTCCTAATAAAGAAATATTTTGTAACGATGGTCAGGTTTACATTACAGGCGGTTAAAGGTAAAAAATAATCGGATAGGTCATTATTTCTATTATACCAGTTTAACTCCACTGAAATGGGTCTTTAACAGAAAAAAAATTAAGTACAATAAAAGGGAAATAAGCAAAAGTGGTTATTTAACATAATTATTGTCCATAATTTCGGATAAGAAGACAAACACAAATTTCAAACCAGTAGCCTTTTTTTCACACTAAAAATATAAAACCATTCACCACTAAAACATCACCCAATAAAACCAACAATAGCCACCTTAGTGTATATTAACGTTTGGTATGTTAACTATACTAACTTAGAGTGAATATACAAGTATTGAAGAGTAGTATCTTCGCTAACCTAACTGAGAGTGAATATACATGTGTTAAGGTTTGGTATCTTAACTTTACTAACTGACAGTGGATATATTAACACGAGGTATCTTGGTTCTCCTAACAAAAAGGAATTAGGTCATTATTTCTGAACAAAATTATAGTCTGAAATATGCCAATTACGAAAAAAATAAGGAGTGAATATTATATCAGACGACGGGCCAACTCTTATACAGTACTTTTTATTGTAACTACATCGGCCTTTACCCCAAATAAACTTATGGCAATGAGATATACTCTGCCAGAAAATAAAAAGAATTTTACATATGTAAAAAGAATTTCACAAATGTGAAAAGATTTTTGAAGAAGAATTTCACATATGTGAAAAACAATTCTACAAATGTATAATAGAGACAAAAGTGATAAAATGGCTTGCCATACTCCAGCTGCTTTCCTTTTCATGGACATATCAACAAATCCGTTAGGTTGCAAAATTCGCTTTAATGGACATATCAACAAATCCGTTATGTTACAAAATTCGTTTTTCTTGACATATCAAAAACTCCGTTATGTTAAAAAATTCGTTTTTATTGACATATAAACAAATCCGTTGTTGAAGAATTCGTTTTTATTGACATATATACAAAGGCTTCTTGTTGAAATATTCGTTGTTTGGACATAATAACAATATGTTGAAACATTTCTTTTTACGAACATATCGACAAAGCCGTTATGTTGAAACATTCGTTTGTATTGAAATATCAACAAAGCTGTCATTTTGAAACATTCATTTTTATTGGCATATTAACAAAGCCGTTATGTTGAAACATTCGTTTATTAACATATCAACACAGCCGTATTGTTGAAACGTTCGTGTTTATTAACATATCAACACAGCCGTATTGTTGAAACGTTCGTGTTTATTGACATTTCAACAAATCCGTTATGTTGAAACATTCGTTTGTATTGGCATTTCAACAAAGCCGTTATGTTGAAACATTCGTTTTTATTGACATTTCAACAAAGCCGTGATGTTTAAACATTCGTTTTTAGTGACTTTTCAACAAAGCCGTTATTTTTAAACATTCGTCTTTATTGACTTTTCAACAAACCTGTTATTTTGAAACATTCGTCTTTTTTGACATTTCAAGAAAGCCGTTATGCTGAACATTTGCTTTATGTTTGACACATTTACAGTTGAATAAGCAGTTTACAATGCCAAGTAATATCATGTAATTTGCATGGCTTTCATTTTCATTTAGTGCTTGAATTTATTTACAGGAAATGCTGCAAGCAGAAAACACCTTGCGGAAAGCCTAAAAGGGGGTTAAAAACAATCTTACGCTTTTCAAAAGAAAAAGTCTACCTTCCAAAAATTCTTCGCTTCCGTTAACATTTACAAGCTGGTTTCTAGAGACATCCGCTCACACAATCAACTATTCACATGGAAGACTGGCCGTTTTTATAGAATTCCGTTGAACATTAGGTATCGTAGATATTATTTGTTGTCATTAAAGATTGCACAAGTCACTATGTTTTTTTTATTTTTTATTCGGCCATGTTGCTGGTGTAATATACAAGATATGAATCAACAAAATAATTAAACATTCAATTAAAAGGAATAGGTGTTTGGTTTGTTAAGAGCGGTGCAAAGTAGAGGCCTAGTAATAACATATAACTAGCATAACCCTTAAACTGTTCAGATGCTAAGGCAAGATTTTCTATTTGACTTTCTATATGATACAATTATACAAACGATGAACATAGGCTTTCTAATTCGCCCTCATAACTGCCCTATGGTTTGGGGGAAAAACTTATGTGAAGAGAGCAATATTCTAATGATAAAAATATACAGCCAAGGGACATAGAAATGATTTTAACAGATCCAACCAACTGACATGAAATGAACATCTATTCGTAGTGAAAAAGACCAGAAATAGTGCCATCCATTAACTAGATTGAATTCCCTCATTAAACATTCACTAGACTCCATCATACATGGGACATTGGGTGTCGGACATTTTGAGATCTTAACTGAATTATTTATCATCAATATATCTAATGGCTAATTGAATTAATGAACCGGCTCTTACATATTCAGTAAGGTTTTGTAACAGACCATAGCCGAATACAGTTGCTACTTTCTGTAGGAATCTGCTGAAGATATCTGGGTACCAAAACTGTTATTATGTCAAAGCTGGGACACCATAATCCTACTTAAACCAAATGATTTTAACTTGATACAGCAATGATTTTATTATTTCCATTTATACATTGTTTACATGCAATCTTATAGATCTTGCAGATAAAATTTTTTGCATTTTCTGGATATTTCCATTTGACCAGAAGGAACAAAACTCTTTAGCCAACCAGCACATAACGGGTGGTATGTTGGAATATACTCAAATATATCGTCATATAATCTTAAATTGACAAACATAAACGGACATATAAATGTGGAATTGATTGACCAACAAAGGTTTAATATCGTCCAACCAAAAAATACAGCCTTGAGGAAAACAAATTATCATTCGTTAATTTTTTGTAAATTTTGAAGTATTTATTGAAACACTGGCAAGAAAAAACATTTCTAAGATTCAAAATGAACTTGTGAACACATTTAATTTATATTTATCTGTCACAATTTTAAAATTAAAAACTACAATGTATTTGTGGACACATAAGACCAGATCGTTATTCAATATAAAAGTATTTTAGTGTATTAATTCGTTTATCCAGCATGTAACGTGTCATATATTGGCAAGACTGATCTATGTTTAATCACCCAATGTCAAGAACACCTAGGAAACAGGACCCATCGTGATGGTTTCCAGCCTCATCAGTATGCCTGATCCTCTGAACAGCTCGTCATCCCCGACCGACTCAGGTCTTGTATGAGCCAATATCAACAGTCCACAACTCCCAACACTGGTTTACCAATCCGACCAAACCCGAACTACAAAATAACTAGATTTGTTCTTCGAAATTGTTTACAAGCATTACCACATGTCTCATTTGATCTACGAAGTGAGGCGAAAGTGTTACGAAACAATAGAAATTGCTCTAGTGTGTCTGCAACCATACAGTGTTCACAATTCCCATCAGGGTGGAGGTTAAATTGTGACAAATGAATTTTTATATGAAAATGGCCAAAATACGATACATCAGCACTTCTGACTTATTAAAGATATTGTTTCCAAGAAATATTTGTCAGATTATGTCAGCAAAGTTCTCTGTTCTTTGTGTGTATTGGTGGAGTGAACAGTTCCCTTGCCCAGTGTAAATACCGGTCGTCTTTCAAATACTCCATAACGAGATATGACGGTAAGAAATGGGATCGAATAGATGTGAATGGTAACACCCTCAAATTCATACAATTATTTTAATTAACACAGTTCGTGCCGGATGTGTGTTCGTTTATATTTAACTTCCATACATAGAAACTTGCATACTGCACTCATCACCATGCATAGAAGGGAATTAAACGCACATGAAATCACAAGTCGTGAATAAATTATGCAAAGTAGCTGTCAGTCAATACTGGTGACTATTTTGTTATTGAGACAAGACAGGAGTATTAATAAAATAACCGTAAATGAATACAGTGACTCAATAGGAAACGTTTACACTAAATAAACTTTAATAAACCTCATTTCTTAACGTGCAGTGATGGGCAATAAAACAGTTAATTACAGGTATATCAATGTTTATTATAGGAAGAGGAGACAAGACACAGCCTTTGATCGCAGCAACCTGACATATAAGGATTCTTAGCTTTAAGATTATAAAATCTCCGTCATTTAGTGGGTTTCAATTTGCGGGTTCCTTCACTGAGGGTCTTCCATTATTAAATGTACTTCATTTAGGAGCCGTTGGGTTAAAAAAAACGGCTTTTATTAACAAAACTGTTCATGCTTTATAATAATGTTGTCAAACATATCTTTAAGTATTGCGTTCATAGTTTAGACAATATATGTGTTGACTCCATTCTCTGGGATGTTTGTGGAATATAAATAAATTGGAGATTATTACCTTTAAGTAACGATTTATTTTAATAATTGATTCCATTTACGGAGGACTATGTTCCTTCAGCTGAATTCAGGGAAGGCCATTGACACAATTTGTCATAGTTACTCTTTGTTCTCTTATTGAACTACTAACCGATTTAAATAAAGATTGTTTTTTTTTTCAATCTGTTCTGCAAATTATTGCTGAAATAAAGAACTCCTATGAGTTTTCTTCATTCGCCTTCAATTTGTATGTCAATAACTGAAGACATAGATGTTTTATATTATTGTCATTTTTTACAAACGTTTTTCTGTTAACAGTAGCCGAACAAGATGCTTCCATAATGTGAATAACTGGAACGATGCTTTCATGATGACGATATCAGAACAAATGTTCTCACGATGACAATAGCTAAACCGATCTTTTCGTGTTGACAATAGCTAAACAGATCTTTTCGTGTTGACAATAGCTGAACAGATGTTTTCATATTGCCAATAGCTAAACAGATGTTTTTATATTGACAATAGCTGAACAGATGTTTTCATATTGCCAATAGCTAAACAGATGTGTTCATATTGCCAATAGCTAAACAGATGTTTTCATATTGACAATAGCTGAACAGATGTTTTCATATTGCCAATAGCTAAACAGATGTTTTCATATTGGCAATAGCTAAACAGATGTTTTCATATTGTCAATAGCTAAACTGATGTTTTTATATTGGCAATAGCTAAACAGATGTTTTCATATTGTCAATAGCTAAACAGATGTTTTCATATTGTCAATAGCTAAACAGATGTTTTCATATTGTCAATAGCCAAACAGATGTTTTCATATTGGCAATAGCTAAACAGATGTTTTCATATTGTCAATAGCCAAACAGATGTTTTCATATTGTCAATAGCTAAACAGATGTTTTCATATTGTCAATAGCTGAACAGATGTTTTCATATTGTCAATAGCTGAACAGATGTTTTCATATTGGCAATAGCTAAACAGATGTTTTCGTGTTGACAACAACTGGACAGATGTTTTCATATTGCCAATAGCTAAACAGATGTTTTCATATTGTCAATAGCTAAAAAGATGTTTTCATATTGACAATAGCTAAACAGATGTTTTCATATTAGCAATAGTTTTCAAAACATTAAAAGTGAAAAAACAACAGTCGACGTAAAGAGTTAGGGGTTTTGTTTTGTTTTTACACTTTTGTGTGGCCAGTTAACAGTTTGTGGATAAGAAGATTTCCCAGTGGTACATGGTCAACGTATTTGAGAGGTATAAATATGTTATTAACCCTGGCGGTACTTGATCACATGAATCTAGGGATATCTATCTTTCGAAACGATGCCAGTGTTACTGGAGTATATCATACCTAACTCTACGGCCATGTGACCAACCGGATGCTAGCGTTATCTGATCGCCCGGATCCAAGTCAGACATGATCAACCACATTTCAGTGTTATCTGATCACCGTGATCAGATATATCTGTTTGAGCTTGGATATAAGACGATTGCTCTCAAATAAATGTAACTCGAACTTAAAACACAATAGGTAATGATTACAGCTAAGGGACCTACCCCAAATAATATGTGACAGACATGCGTTTAAAACGAAAAAAAAAACTAGCTTAGGAGCGACATCTCTGTTTGGCATTCATATCGTTGTTTCAATTTTCTGCGAAATAAGGAAAAGCCCAATGTTATAAGGTACATAGAAATAAATATATCCGAAAACCAAATTATCAGAATAAACCAAACAATACAACACAGTTTTGCGTAACTGGTTGATAAAACAAATAATACATTAATCACAATTGCTTATTTATCTTGGTTATTCCGACCCTATTGGACAGTTTGTTTGTGTGGGTTTCAAACATGAAATAGAAATTGAGAGCAGTCAATCGAAATAGATTCTACAAACCGATGCACTAAAACCGACCGAGTGAGCATTTTGTCATTAACAGGGCAAAGCATATGGGAACTAAGGGCAAATAAATGGTGTGGGTCCCTAACGCCAGTAAATTTTGTGCGCAGCAAATGATTTTTGCTGTAATCGAACACTAATTAATGCTATGAAGATGAAAACCAATACAGGGTGTTCGTGGACACAATCTCTGCGACTGTGTATGGTGAATTTGTAGATAACATAACCCACGAAGCTAGTTAGGAGGCCGAAGAACTAGAGCTATAACCAATCATGTCTGGTACACAAACACAAAACAATACTTAGTTAAATTTTAGGCAATTTATTATTGAATGAGACAAAGTTCAGACAGGCTACAATGAAAAACTTAGTTTTGTCAAGAATAATCCATCTTTACAGGTCGGCAAAATTTAGCTCTAAATGCAAACTCGTTACTCATATATATTGAAGTACACAAACTGATTGATAAGCAGGCGATATCTCAATTGAAATAAAAGCACTGATTGATAAGCAGGGCGATATGTCATTTGAGGTACACACACTGATTGATAAGCAGGGCGATATCTAAATTGAAGTATACACACTGATTGATTAGCAGGCGATATCTCAATTGAATTACGCACACTGACTGATAAGCAGGGCAATGTCTAAGTTGAAATACACACACTGATTGATAAGCAGGGCAATATCTAAAATGCAGTATACACACTGATTGATAAGCAGGGCGATATCTCAATTGAAATACATACACTGATTGATAAACAGGGCGACATCTAAATAGAAGTACACACACTGACTGATAAGCAGGGCGATGTCTCAGTTGAATTACATACACTGATTGATAAGCAGGGCAATATTTAAATTGAAGTTTACACACTGATTGATAAGCAAGGGGATATTTTAATTGAAGTATACACACTGATTGATAAGCAAGGGATATTTCAATTGAAGTACACACACTGATTGATAAGCAGGGCGATGTCCCAATTGAAATACACACACTGATCAATAAGCAAGGCGATATATCAATTGAAATACACACACTGATTGATAAGCAAGACAGCATCTTAATTGAAATACGCACAGGTACGGAATGATAAGCAAGGCGATAGCACACTTGAAAGTCAAAGAATGTGCAAAAACAAACTTACTACAGTTGTCTTGTGGTTAAATTCTATGGATACTCGACATGATCATTACCACTTAATTTTGGCTTAATAAAGAAACCAAACTTGTTATTGCCCAATGTTATAGCCCCAGAAACACCAGTAAAGCAAAATACCCAAACTAATCACAAGACAAATATGACACCCTTTACTTATCAAAAAAATTGTTTGTTTGTTTGGTTTTTTTTTTTGCTTTTTGGGCTGTGGGGTGGAGGGGGTGAAATGTTACACTAATAGCCTACAGTGTATTTATCAGCTCACGTTATCCTTCCTGGGGTCAAAATGTTTTCGAGAATTTATTTTCTTCCTGGAGGAAGACCGCCCCCACAAAAGCCTTCTTTGAGATCCCCTGGTCCACTTTCTCCTGTGAATAACGAATATAGAGTTTCGTTTAAATAACGATATCATGATAGTAAAAGGACTACTTTTTTGTCAAATTAAATGTGTTAGTCACTTTTTATACAACGTCTACAACTGTTTGATATAATCACTGTGTAGTCGCAGCTTATGCATTGGTTATATAATCTTCTCCAGCCAAGTATTTTATTCCAAGCTATAGGCCAAATATAAAGCCACAAGGGTTTTCCTTAACAAACATTACACAAAAAACATTTACAAATCAACAATTATTAAAATGGTAAATTTGTTAACAATAAAATTTATATTAAAGTCATACATTAGTCACGAACTGAAGCATGTGAATAGCAGAAACATGTTGCGCCCTCTGATTGGTGCGTATAACTTCCAGCGCAGCCAATGAAAGGCGTTGATGAATGTCCTTGACCTTTACTTTAGTAGTGTACACGGCTCGCCGAGCGTTGCAATCGATACTGGCTCGGCACAACATTCTTGTCTAATTAATATGTAACTATACATCTGCGTTCGGAGATTTTACCTACAGACGCGTAATGCAATTACATATATCAGTTGTGACACCCTTACCTGAAATACTGTAGAAAAAGGCGTTGTATTGTGTGAAAACCCATACTGGGTTAACGTACTGCTGTATACAGTTCCCGTCTGACCCGAAGGAACTGGTGTGTAGCAAATATCGGTGGAACCTATAGCTGGCATGAATGGTGTGACATAGGTCTGCTCTTGTCCAATGACTGGGAAGAAACTTTCAGGTTTATTTTCAAGATGGAAGCTTTACAATAAGTTGTACAATATTAGCTTAGCACCTGATGTATGGGAATATATCCCCAAAGTTTTGGTCCGAAAAGTTGTTTTTTACTGGCATACACAAATTTGCAATTGTTCCTTGTGTGTTTTCATGCTAGTTTACTTGTGGAGCTGTCTGTACATTTATCATTTTTGTTTCTTCAATCATGCATGTTTATTCTACAACCATTCTTGTTTGTACATTCATGCTTGTCTGTACAACAGTCATCGTGTTGAAGATTCTTTAGTCAAATAAAAATGATCTCCATTTTCTTTAACTTTGTGGGGCAATTCAGTGAGAGGAGTGTGAGTGCATCACAGCGAGGTTGCTCCCCTCTATTCGCCTATGAGATGAATTGCTGATCAGGAGTACACGTCTGTAGATAAATGTAAATATAATGTAAAATAAATGTAAATATGGCATATTATGAAAGTTACTGAATAGACCCTGATGTCATTCAAGCTGAAATAAAATGTTTTAATCAACTTCATTAGCCTCTAAAAAGGCCGTGAAACCATCACTTATAAACGAAATATCGACCCTCGAATTACAAATAAGACATGACAATTGTAAGCACGTGACACACATATCCTGCAACGTCACAATTGACATACGTTCAAACCAGAACTGTTTTATTAAAATGTGGCAATGTGTACAAATAAAGTTAATTCATAGTTATTATATATAACTGTTATTTCCAATAATAATCTATATCAACTATATTCATTGGGCGTATTGGGTTTAGTATTGGACGACTCGGGTCTTATTTACATTTCCGTAAGACGGGGAGAACCTCTGTAAAGGAAAGTAACATTATCGCTGTCTGTTTTGATTGTTGTCATACGGATTCATGTTGTGTAATATTTAGAGGTTAGATTATCCTTGAGGCTAGAGATTAGCTATTCAAATGTCAACATCGTGCTCTATGTGTTTGTATTATGCCCCTGAAAAGTTCCATTGAGTGCTCAGGTCATCTTACTGTAGACCTACATGTCGGAAGATCACTTGGTTATCTACATGTCGCCAAAAAAAGACTGTTAATTTCTGTAACATAATAATAACAGCATTTTCGTTATTTTGGGATAACACTTTCTTATTTAGAACATATACCTGTTCAGAAAATGTTGTAGGTTGAAACCCGT
>JARFOD010040481.1:0-10266 GCA_031763545.1 Mopalia muscosa | reverse complement strand
ATTCGTCGTGATGGCTCGAATCCGTTTCCGGAGCAGAACTCGGTTACCATGGTCACCTCACGAGCACCCCAAGAGGGTGTACGTTGGGTTTACTTAAACTCTTGTTACCTTTAAGGCAAAAGGAATGCATTCCCTTTCATTTGCGAAACTCAATTCGCATTCTAATTGAGTTTTTTTCTCAGCCAGATTGAGTTTTTGAATGATTTGACACCCCATGGCTGGCATGCTGATTGAGTTTTAGTATGTTTTGACAACCATGTAAGTTTTATGTAAGGAACTACTCAAAATGCATGGATCAGAACTATAACTTAGATAATAAAACTAACATTTTTTAAAAAAATATTTTTTAAAATTAGTTTCTTAGCTTCTTTTGAAATAAAAGACATTTGCCAATTATCAATACTTGTCAAACATATTTTGATAGAACTTAAATTATCAGTGAAATACCAGTAGGCACACTTAAAAGCTAATTGTTATTTCAAACATTGTGGTTAATAAATCTGACAAATTATAAAAGTAAAATATTTTTTTATAAAGAATCTTGTAAACATACAATTGTTACTTGAAATCAGATGGCATGCTGTACAGTTTTTAAACTGCAACAACAACAACGCTTAACACATTTCGATAAAAATCAATAATTAGCCAGATAAATTTTTGTAAAAATCCTTCTCACTAACAGTGTCATAAAATTATTATTGAAGTTTGAAGAAGGGCCTAGTCCTATCATAATTTTGTAGCCATCACATAGGCCAACAATATGTATATGATAGCTTTTTAACATTGCGGTTATGGAGGTAAGATGGCGACGGTTTTAATCAAATGCCATCTGACATTGACAAACATACCTCTGCCATGCAGATCATGCTGTATCCTCATTGGTAGTGACAATCCCGGAAATGTCCATAATTCAGGCGAAGTGACAGAGATTTCACTGACCAACTCCACTTTGGGTAAATTTATCAAATTTGTCATGAAACAAATTCAGTATTTTCCACTACAATTTAGTAAAAAATTCAGGGTTTTTTTGCGCTAAATTAAGTTTTTCCCCTATAAAACATGGTTAAAGCAATTTCAGTTCACATTGAGTTTTTGAACATTTTTGACAAGCAGTATTCGGTTGTCTAAAGCGATGTGAATCTATCCCTGGGTTTTCATATATGTGAAATACTCTTAAGTAGGACATTGAGCCCCTATCGCATAAACAAATCTATGTACTTGGATTACAGTAAACCCTTTATGTGTAGAATTACATGACAAGAACTGTTCACACAGCTTGACTGAAAGTCACCAAAATAATTAATTCCTGTAAATCTGTCTGTTATTTGTTGATTTCTTAGGCCTGTCATTTAATAAATTGATGAATATTACGCTGATCAAAAGTCAATAATCAGACAGGAGACAGCGAGAAGTATCTTGACATGTGTTTTGGTCAGTAATTGCCGTGGCAACAAAGTGTGTGAGCTTCTGCATGTTGTTATTAAAACATTTTTACTTTACCTCCAATCATTTCAAAATACTTAATTATTTATTTATCTATTTAAAAAAAATTCCTGCTTCAGAATGTTTAATATACAATAAAGACTCAAATCTAGTCTCTGCATAACTTTGTGTTTCGATCTATTTGACCAAATCTGCATGACTTTGAGCAGCAATGGCGACATTGTGTCCTGTTTGGTTTTACATATATCTCCATAGCATGAGCACAACACAGTGGAAATACCTTAGGGCACAGAATAAACCAACCAATCAATCAATCATCCCCCCACCATTTGATTTGTACCCCGGTATTTGTATTTTTAAAGAGTCACTGTTTTGTGTTTGAGCATACACCTTACAAAAATGAACAGTTTCTCAGGCACCCCTGCATCAGGTCAAAACACCCCGGCGTAAATTTTTTTATAGCAATTAAAAAAAGAAACGTGTTTCTTAAGTACCGCCTGCACTGTCAAATTTGGCTTTCAATAAAATGTATTTATGAGTAGGCTTATAATACCTTATAACTTCTATAAGTTGGGACAGAGAAATAGGCTTTACCGCAGGGGGTATTTCTGTGGCTTGTCCCAACTTATAGAAGTTGTAGGGTATATGTTGGTTGCTCTAATTAGATGATTTCCTTCATGCTCTACTCCCTAGTGGAAATTGTTCCTGATATTATTAAGTCATGATATTCATGTCCTTAATGGATGATATTCTTCATGTCCTTAATGGATGGTGTTCCTCATGTCCTTAGTATGTTACTCATGTCCTTAGTGCAAAGTATAAAATTCACAGCGTGAGGGGCACTTCAGTAATTGCCTTCGATATCCCAGAGGCATTAAGGCATTTTTTGACAGAACAAAAGGGCACCAAGGCAACAAATGAAATGGACGTGTCGTTGGTGGGTTGTTTTGAGGTTTATGTTATCGATACACCATTACTACAAATCAACTTTATTCCTTACATCATTCATTCTAATTAAGGAACATAAAGAGAACCATCTCTGTCAACAAATTCTGCTATTATTCAGGGGTCGAAATGTACGGGTGTCCACCTGTCTTTGATAGTGCTAAAACGGGTACTGATTTTCGTAACCGACTACCCGTTTTGTAATATTCGAGTACTCGTTACGTATATATGGCACTTCGTCGTATACATGTACTGTTATGTAGCCTAATTGTGTATAAATATTACAGAACGCTTTTATTCAGTACAAAATACCTTCTTTTTATTAGTCCTAGCTTTACTTTTATCTTGTAAGTTGATGTACGTATTATGATAAATTTAATTTGCTTTCCTTTAAAATTCCAACGAAGTCCGCAATCGCATACTTAAGTCTTTAAACAACCGCCATACATCCAACTGAGAAATATGTGACAGCAGCGTCTGGGGATTGTCTTCAAATTCCACAGCTGACCCCAGTAACCTTGTGTTTGTGCTATATATTTTTGATAGTCTCATACCAATGTCCTTTTTGTTATGTTGCATTACTGGCTAAATAAAGATACAATCGCTGCAAAACACATGCAACTTTTATTTCTCAAATAAACCCTAAACCCAGTTTTGCATTTATTCCCAGAAGATTCAGTATGTACAACGCGATTTTGCAAAAAGCAGTAAGAAATGTAGGCTTACATGTACTGCCATATTTATTTTGGAGAGACAGAATTTTATGATTGCAATGTATATACTGGACTCATGTCCGTATAGAATGTACGGTAAATCTGTCTATGAACTGTCTCCCTGACTGATGGCTCATTTGCCCCAGACTTTCATTCTCGTGCGGACTGACTCTAAACCATTGTGTCTCACTCAGCCAGCTGTATATAAGGTTGAACGAAAACGTTTGTCCTAGCAGATTATAGTTCTTCGGGTGTAAATAATAATTCAGACAAATCTGCCATGAAAAACAAGATCATCTGTTTAAAAGAAAGATTTTGTACCTATAAGTTTTTTCAGCCGTGGCGACAGCCAGCGGGGCACGACAGCATGGCAAAAGACATACATGTATATGTTTTTGACTTCGTTTCTGAAAGAAAATGACCACGTGATAGACAAAAAACAATTTACAACTTAAAAGGGGACCCCCTTAAGCTTTATTTCACCATTTGTTTTAAAAATAACAGCAGTTAAAACAGGGGATGATTTCTCTGCACATAGTTTACCCAGCACTTTGCACACGGCTGGCATAGTAAAGGGAGCGTGTCAAATTTTCGGTTAATGTGTTAGCGATTTTACTATTCGAATAGGTTCAAGTTTGTAACCGTTTCAGCACTAAACAATATTAACCTGTATCAGTTAAGCAATATAAAATAATTAATAAACATTTCATTGATCTTCTTGCCTGTATGTTTCAGTTGGGACCCACAATTCCACTTCCTGCAGCCACAGAGACGGTAAGACAGATCTTTAACTGGAGAGTTACCAGTTTGAATGAAGTGCATTGGGTTTTGTCCCTTGGCAGTTTTGAAGAATTCATGCAAAATTGAAAACTAATGGCATGAAATGTTTAATTGTAATTTTGATTTTAATTTTGCAAATTTGCATTTTTGAGGATTTAACCCCCTCCCCCTCCATGCCCCTTGTTCATTTTCCCACTGACCAAAAATATCCCACGCCCATTAATTTCAAACCTTAATACTGAGAACTTCTTTGTTTTAACGTTTATAACAGCATGTTTTTCAATATCTTTACGATTTTGAGAGATATCGAATTGACCTGTGAATGTTTCTTTCAGCAATTTTTGATTGTTTCATTTTCATACCCAGGGAAGAATTATTAATAATGGTCGTCATAGCAACATCAATAGAGTTCCATTCACTGACAACCGCAGCTTTTCAAATGACCGTGGCTCTTATGATAAAAGTAATAATCGACATAGAGAAGAAATGACACGACGCCGACAAGAAATAGAGCAAAGACGTGAAATGCTGGCTAAGCAACAAAGGGAGCGATTAGAGCTCGAACAACGACGAAAGGAAGAAATGGAGAGAAGACTTCAACTTCAAAATGGCAGAAATGGCAATAGAGAACTTGAAATGCAACAACGTGAAAAAAAACGAATTGAGAGAGAAAGGAAAAGGTTGGAAGAAATAGAAAGACGGAAACAGGAAATGGAACGGAGGCTTCAGTCGCAGAACGAAAATAATAGAAACAATGGCAACAGGCACAAAGAAAAAAATCATAGGCGAGAAAAGGAACGTGCAGAAATGGAAATAAGGCGAACAGAAGAAATGGAAAAAAGACGTAGAGAAGAAGAGCGGCGCAACCAAGAACGCTTGGAAATGGAGAACCGCCATAAAGAGGAAACTGAGAAACACCAAAATAAAGACGAAAACAGGAAACAAGAGCGCGAAAAAAAGAAAAGAGAGCGGCAACGAGCAGAAATGGAGAAACAGCGTCAAGAAGAATTAGATAAACGACAAAAGGAAGAAGAAAAGCGAAAAAGAGAGCACAAAGAAAACCAACGACGCCACGAAAAGCTGAATCAAGCCGCTGGTAAACAGAGAGACGAAAAGTCACGCAATGGAAATAACGGCCAAACTTCTGGTAATAAGCATGGAGAATTGATCTCAGAAAATAATAATGAGCGAGTAGCTCAAGATCGGAGCCGTCAAGAAATGCAGGAACGTCATCGACAAGCACTGGAGAAGCGTCGTCAAGAAATTGAAATGAGACGTTTAGAAAATGAAAGACGTAGACAGGGATTAGGCAGCGAAAGGTCTTCACACACTAATTCTCCAAATCGCGATGAGGAACAACGAGAAAGACAGCGCCGACTTGATTTAGAAAATGAAAAACGCAGACTGGAAGAAAGAGACCAAAGACGAAAAAGTGAAATAGAGCGACGCAGACAATTAGAAGAGCAACGCAGGCAGGAAATTCATAAGAGGCAACAAGAACGTGGAAATCGCCACAGAGGGCATCAAAATCGCCACCAAACACAAGGCATACCTATTACGCCTGCTTCGGTGAGTAAGGGGAAGCATGGACTAATGCAGGATGAAGGATATCTCAACGACGCCCCCATGGTAACCGGGATATAAGTATCTTGCTTAATTACGCTCTGCTGGCGATCTATCCCTGTATAACCCACTTAATACCATCTCTGTGTGTGTGTGTTAACTCATTATCACCTGCTTACGTCTAAATATGTCAGGCTGCATGTTTAATTCTACACTCACGGATCCACTGATATTAATATATACAAATCATTTGTCTTTATCCTCTGACGAAAGGCGATGTTTTTACAGAGGATGACCAGAATGCGTTCACTATAAAGTAAATCAATTTAGGTCATGTCATTCTTGGGGCGCTTCAGACAGCAGTTTATGCCCTAGCTTGGGTATCCACCAATCTGAAAAACATCAACTTAGAATGAATCAAAGCTTGCATGAAGATTTAGGCTCGAAACAGCTTACAGAGGATTTCAATTGGATGGTTGAAAGTCAAACCATGTTATGGGAATCCTCGACAAGTCCACATTCTTTTATCAGAGGCTATAAAGAAAACATTTGTACAGATATCTGACGATTAGTAACAATAGTAAAATTTAAGCTTCAAACAATTAAACTGCAGTCAATGGCTATTTGAATTTAGCTAATTTGCTGTATTAATGTAATGGTAAGCGTTATATTAAATAATTCATCATATGGTCACCATTGATTTTAATACCCAATCATTTTATAGATCTTAAAGCTGACAACGGGATATCGTAATTCCTTGAAGCTATTGGGATTACGAAAGTTTAACAATATCATTATTTCAAATTTGAATTGAATAAAAAGTAACAAACTCTTTAGTTAGTTTTATTAAACATTAGCTTCAATTTTATTCAAATTTCTCAACGCATATTTTTGAAATTTTATCGAAATTTATACGAAATATTTGAGATCAAATGTTACAAGAACAGCCGTAACAGTACTTATTTAAAATTAATTTATACACAGATTATTTTAGAAATAATGAAATTACATATAACCAGATTGATTTAATTGAATTAATTAAACAATAATTAGGACAAAGATTGCAACGCTTTTATGGATGATATAACATCACTGTGCTTAGTTGTCATAGATCGTTAACAGGTCTTTGAAGTATTGTGGTGCGGGGTTGGTAGCGAACTCCTTGTTGCCCCCAGTGCTAATGGGCAGCATGGCGCCGATCTGTTTGTGGTGGCCTTGTATGGTCCTGTGATTGTCCTATGTTTGTCTTGTCACGTCTCACTGCCAGTCGTATCAAGGGGATTTCCGTCTCCATTTGGCTTGTACGCTCTCTTATGACATAATGAGGGAAGTCACCTTAAGTACAGCGCTGTTTTTCGGAATTGTTAAACAATTCAGGTGATGGTTACAAAATTTTGATATTTTAATGATATTGCAAACTAAGCTATTTTTATGTCCTCATCAAGTTAAATACTTATTAACTTTTGGCAATGAAATTTGTTTTGGTAAATCCTAATTTTAGGCCAGTGGAAGTTTGGAAACATCACTTTCCTATGTTAAATGACTGATAAAAACTAACCAGGACCATTTCTTATGTCATTAAACTGAGTGATCACCGCGAATGTTAATACCATATTGTAATGTCAAGCATCTTAATACTATAACTAAAATATTACTGGTCCTTGTATATATATATATTTATTATATATATTTATGAACTTATATATATATATATATATATATTTTTAATGTAGAGAAAGATCATTTTGCATGCCTCCACCAGGATTCAACCTCGGTTATGTTTGCATAACATTAAATATATATATATTTCTAAAAGCAATCACACTGGTATATATATATATACATATAATGTTACAGCCTCTGCTAAATGAGGCACTGTTTATCCGTGATGGTCATCAGAGGGAGCATTTTGAGATTGTCCAATCATTGAATATGAAGTTACATATATATAAAAATATATATACCTTTACAACAAAACTATATATAGAACATTTTAGCCTCTGCTGAAAGAGGCACTGTTTATTTGTGATGGTCAAATACACAAATTTGACATGCTAAAAATGCTGTGCGCTTATATTGCAAATGAACTCTGCATTGCTTACATTGAAATGCTTATGCTTTTCTTTCATTTGACAATTCACTGAATTCATTGGGTGATTGGCTTAATAAAACAATTTGTATGATTGGTTGATCCAGTCTGGCTTTATGATTGGTTAAGGAAATCAGTATTATTAGCCAATGGATTGAAGCTTAATGACTGAGTAATGCAATAAAACCATTTGATTGGCTAATGACTATATTAATGCTGAAGCCAATCCAGCTTGTGAAACGAAATCGTGCTTTGTGATTGGCTGAGGAAATTTACAAACACAATGGACCTTTAAATCAGGCTATATGATTGGTTACAGCATATAAATTTGAGATAGATCTGTGAATGTCAGATTGTCCATGGTTCATATTGACCAATCAAATGAAAGACATAGTTTGTTGGCATGTGTGTAACAATTTCCACCAGTTTATGTTTGGTTCGGGTAAATAAAAGCCTTGCATTTGTGCATCTTGTTTGTAAATTATGTTTTTATTTTATTGGTGCATTTGTTGATTGACATGTAACCTTTGTAGTGTTGGCTTGGTTTTACTTACATTAGTTTAAAAGCATTTACTTAAAAAAAAAAAAATTAAACATAAGTAAGATTGACAGTTTATTATTTGATAAGTTGTGTATAAATTTTAGTTTGGAGAGGTTGTAATGTAATGTAATGTAATATAAAAACAATTTTTGTATTTTTTTCCACATTCTACCGATGTTTTAAAATTATGGTTTGTGGAAAAATTGACCAAATAACCGGCTGTCAATCATGTATGCCTAAGCCATCTTGGGCTATTTAAACTGTTTTCATTTGTTTAAAATGTCTTACTGTTTCAAGCTGTTTGATCATTGGTTGTTATATGTAACTGACCTGTGTAATGAAAACAAGGGAGATAATCTGTTACTCATTTAACTAGCATTAACTAACATTCTTAATCATTTGAACATCATAACAGGTTATTGTTAGTTTGTAGTGATATAGGTGGCACTGTCAGTTATGAGTGTAACAGATTTATCCCCCTTGATAGCCTCTAAACAGCCCCATTATTGTATCATTGTAGAAGCAATAGCAAGAAACAGCCTGTATAAAACTACAAAAAGTTGATTTAGCCTTATTTAAACTAGTACTTTAGTATCTATAATCAATGTACTTTGTAAAATGTTTTTTTTTTTATGTATTTACTAATAATTTATTTAAGAAATAATCAATAAAATTAAAAAATAATGTTTAGTAAATAAATGTGTGGCATTTACTTTGAAATTCTCAATTTACGAGTTTGTGTAAAAAAAATATATCTTTGTTTATTTACTTCTATAAAAAAAATGCGTCAGTTTAGATAAATCCTTCCTAGGATCAATTCATTAACTTAAGGGGCATTAAGAAGTTGATATACTTAACATATAAACACAAGGCTTTATGGATTACAACTAAATATCATTCATTAAGTGTTGTGACATAATTTCTGTTTTTGTTTTCAGCCTCCAACAACTGCTGTTCCAGTATTGAGCTTACCGCCTCAGCAAACACAAGCTGAAGTTAATGGACATAGAGTAAGTACAACAAGGATGATGACAGTGAAAAGTGGAAATGATTTTACTGTAGGCTTTATTTAAGACAGCTTGTACAGTTAGATAAAACTGTGAACAATAAGTAGAAAATTGCACTCACTTATTATCAGAGGCTTAGCCAGAAATCCAAAGTATGGTGTCCAAAATGGTTATTTTGCTTCATTTTTTAAGTAACTGGGTGTCAAATTTCATTATCAGAAAATTATTTAAATATGATTTTCCGGAATCCACAAAAGAAAAATTAACAGGAAAGACAATTTATAATTAACACAGATTGGTTTCCCTTTATTTCACCAAATAAGAAAAATACAAATACATGAGGCAAAATTTAGTTCTTTTTACCCATAATTTTTTTCAGGATTATGGATTGGCAGGTCTGATATGCAATGATTGCATTCTATAAGAGCTATAGTTGACTCAGACAATTTCTTTTATCATTTTCCGTTACATCATGCATAGGAATGTGCATAAATTCAAAACAGAACAATAACAAATATATTTTTTCTCACCTGTACAGATCCGTTTAGTGGCCCTCAACGAACCTGTGACAGGTAAAATACAAGGAATAAGAGGAGCTGATTATCTGTGTTATAGACAGTCAAGGGACGCAGGTCTCAAAGGGACATTTAGAGCCTTCCTTTCTTCATTGACGCAAAACATAGACTCTCTAATATACCATGAGGAAGATCGAAGAGTACCCATTGTGAATATTAAGGTATGTATTTGTAAATATGTTTACCCAATTTTCAAACTTTTACCTTTAAACAAACAGCCCTTAGCCAGAAGGTGCCTAGTACCGACTTTGATTGAACATCTTGATCCAACCACCTGACGGAACACAACTAAAGTCATAATGTGTTGAGATCGACAGGAAGTAGGGCTAAGACGAAGGAACCAAGTCAGGATTTGTCACTTGGCTTTGTTCCCACTGGACTGCAAACGAAATGACTGTCAACCAATGAAACCAATGATTTCAGCCACAGGGTACTAGAGTACAAGGCCACATGATCTATAGCTTTAAATGGTGGATAATGTTCTTTGGTAATAACAATCGAAGCTTTTCAGCTCCATATGATACATCCCCGTCAGGGAGCGAGTGGGCCATGGCCCTGCAGAATACTCCCTCGGCTTCCTCGGTCGATCGTAAGAGGCGAGAAAAGAGGT
>JARFOD010040470.1:0-10266 GCA_031763545.1 Mopalia muscosa | reverse complement strand
GGGGTGTGGGGATTTGGTCTGTGAGAACCTGATACACTTTGAATGGATACAGAATGTTAACGCGTTCAACAGCCGTCTGTTTGCCCACTCACCGCAGACAAGCGAAAAGATTAAGTAAAAAGTCAACTCTCACGTCTATGGGCTTTCCCTTTGTGGAGAAAACAGAGAAAGGTTGAACTTCAGCCGCGACATCAAAGAATGGATGGACCGCTCAAGTTCTACGGGTGTTACAAACGACTCCCGTGCCTTAAACTCTGTCCTTAACCCAAGTACACATCCCCTCATTCAAGCCTCAATATGTCCGGGCAATACCGCTGCAGTTATGCCTGTCGTTATTATTATGTTAATATTTTGTGTTATATCACTTGTCCTTTTTGGGACAAGAACACGTTTGTACAATTGAGAATTATTAAAGCTGTGTATTTTTGAGTTAATTAATCCAAATTGCAATTTTTGTCAAATGACAAGAGATTGCATATCTTTCGTATTTCCTACGCTCCTCTTACTTATAATTTCCGGTATAACACTATGTTTAATCACAGAATGCATGGATTCGAACCAGTATTTGGTCATTCTAATCATTTCTTGTGGGTACCGGTCAGACTTACCAACTGCTGCCAAACAAACCTCTCACAAACCGTACATTTACAACCGCCAGTGACTTACCGAACAAACCCCCTACAAGCTGTACATTTACAACCGTCAGTTACTTACCGATGAAAAATACCCACAAGATGTACATTTAGAACCGTCAGTGACTTACCGAACACATATCCCACAATACGTACATTTAGAACCATCAGTGACTTACCGAACAAATTTCCCACAAGACTTACATATACAGCCGTCAGTGACTTACCGAACACATATCCCACAAGACGTGCATTTAGAACCACCAGTGACTTACCGAACAAACCTCACACAAGCTGTACATTAAGAACCATCAGTGACTTACCGAACAAACCTCACACAAGCTGTACATTTACGACCGCCAGTGACTTACCGAACAAACCTCACACAAGCTGTACATTTACAACCGCCAGTGACTTACCGAACAAACCTCACACAAGCTGTACATTTACAACCGTCAGTGACTTACCGAACAAATCGCCCACAAGACGTACATTTACAACCGTCAATGACTTACCGAGCAAATCTCCCACAAGCCGTATATTTTATATTTACAACCGTCAATGACTTACTGAACAAACTCCGCAGAATACGGGAATTCAACTGACACCACTGTCATTGATTGATTGCGTTTATTTGTTGTGTTGTAGCTGACATGTTGGAGTTGTAATGCCCTATGGACGGAACAAAACGGGAAACCGTACTGGCCTGGGTTAAGGGGATCATTTAGAATCCTTTTCTAAACAACTATTCAATGGACATCTATAGGTTTTAAGTCGAACCAATGCATTGAATTTTTTTGTGAGATACTCCAGAGAAATATGTCAATAAATACCTCTATATTCTGGCACAGCTCAAATAATTATAAATAAGGGAAAACACATTGCGACTTATTTACACTAAAAATGGAGCTATTTATTGGATTTGAAAATACCCATAAAAAAAAAAAACAATTTGAAGAATCAAGGCTACTATAAAAGGCTTGTAATTCTAGATTGCAAATGGTAAACAACTTTCCTGTCACTCTCATCATTGTTCAGAAGATTTACGAAAATATTATAGAAAACGTCCCGAAGTTTTCTCCATGCTTAGTTACAGCTGTATGTATATATTATGGAATCCCCGCTACATGTTCTAACCATTTCTCTGGTTGACAGGGAATGTGTACAGGTAATGATTTATATGCTGAATTGTCCCAAACACATGCCAACCTTTCACTTATATATCAAGAAATCTAACTTGGGGACAAATTGTTCTCAAATGGTTCATGGACGGTTTAGTTGATTATTTTATCCTACGATAATTAGGGATACAATAAACGTATATAAATGCCTTGTGATTTTTTAAATTAGTTTTATAATTTTTTACAGTTGTATAAATAACTGTAATATTAATTAAACCAACGATTTAAGGATTAAATAATGGGATATTACATTAATCTTTCTAGCCCGATAATCGGTATATATAGGTATGGCTTGTTTAAAATAAATAATCATACCGTTTCGAAATATATTAGTACACATGTCTACTGGTTTTCCATGTGAAAACCCCACAAATGTTTTCCCAATGGATAATGTAAGTATCCTGATGCCATACATATAAAAAGTTAAAAACATGATATTCAATTCTGTTTATTATTCTTATAGTTTATTACCATCTGTCTATTTACTGTGGGCATGACAAACGAGCCTCTCTTGGGGATAGGTTCGTGGGTGTTTTGTCACTAACCAGCCTTGCCGACACTCACATGATGTATGTCAGTTTTGGTATGTAAAACAGGTACTTGACTACTTGATGGGGATAGGTTTCTTAGTGTCTCGTCACTAACCAGTCCTATAAACACTCACATGCTGTATGTGATTTTTTTTTTGGTATATAATAACAGGTACTTGGGGATAGCGTCACTGGGATCTCTTGGTACCGAGCAGCAGTCAGGATGTAACGAGGTTCCAGGTTTGGTGGTACAACAGTTAGAAGTGTGTAAGAACAACCCGGAGTCCATATGGTGCATAAGTGAGGGGGCCAGACGCGGAATTTGGCAGTGTCAACAGCAGTTCCAATTCGAGAGGTGGAACTGCACCACCAGTCAAAGCCAAACTGTGTTTGGTCAAATACTCCAACAAGGTGAGCAATGTTCAATGAGATAAAACTTTCAAAATAATAACATACAAGAAAAATAAAATAAAAAATAAAAAAAGGCAAAAATGCTTTATCAGTTTATATGTAATCCACTCTACATACATGTGTCTTTGAAAGCTAGAAACATGCCGCCTCCTTCCAAATCAAAAACTGAAACCAAACAAAAAAATGAAACTGGAATTCTGAACTTAGATTCATCAGCTCAATTTCACCACAATAATTCTAATTGTGCAGAATAACTTGTCGAAGGGATATTGGATAAACAGCTTGTCAATTTTGTTTTTGAAATACCATTTAACATGACTGACTGACTTGCAGATGGTCTGATTGTGAAATTCCTGGACCATTGGTCCTGTTTCTATGAACGTCCGATAAAATTAGAATATTTATCAAGAAAAAACAGCTCTGAAAAAATTAACTTTTATCTAAGCTATTTACATAAGATTGTTGTTGAGGCGTCTCGGTGAAGGACAGAAGTAAGCAGATTTCAATGAATGCCAGACGACAGATGAGGGTGTCACGTGACCCGCCATAGAAACCCGGCATGTCGATGATTTATTGTCCTGGAATTACGTGGAGGGAAATTTGTAAATGCCTCTGTTCACATGCTTTATTTCTACATTCATCACATTGGGCAGTCAGAGCTTCTGATATATCTACAATTTATCATGGTGCAAAGTGAATGTCTGAAACCGCTGACTGACACCCTGTAATCCGATTGGATAAAATAAATTCCTTTCAGCGAGGCCATTGATTGAACACTTGTTCTAGAAGGTTTGTCAGTATTTCAGCGTCCAACGATAGGGCACATAAATCTTCATTCACTTTCTCTCTGACATAGTGCTAAATGTGATCGTGTCTTCTGACTGAATCGCTTCACTACATGGCTTAACACACATCCCCGTTAATCAGCATTACAAATCAGATTTACATAAGCCTATTTAAAGAAGTGAGAACTTTTGATTATTGGTATTAATTTCGGTCGGGAAATTTTTTGCAGCCTGTTTGCTCTCCCGAGTAGGCAAGTTAAAGGAAATTGGTTTCCAGAACAGAAGTAAAATATTTTCAATTATAAATCGATTTTTCTTCTTTTGTATTTTTCGGAAAAGGGGACAATTACGGTATAATTAATGGTTCACCGATCATTAACCAGTAAATATAACAGATGGCAACTGTGTGGTTATAAAATATAATCCAAATACAAATCAAAAAAGGACAGTAATTTGGTTATATTGGGATAGCACTGTCTTAGTTTAAACAGGTTTTAGTTCGAAAAATTTGAGGGTCGAGACCAATTGGCGAGTCGAACCCACGACCTTAGAATGATGCACTGCAGGGGGCTACAGAACGACCACCAAGCCAACTGTCTTTCTAAAGTCGATTTTCCTAATAAGAAAGTGCTATCCCAAATTAACAAAAATGCTGTTAATATTCACTTTTTAAACTACATCGAAATTGTGTTAAAAAATGTAAGTGTTCTGGAAATACTTTTACGAAGTCTTTAAAGTGTAGTCAGTTCAATTTGAAGGCTGAACTTATTCGCTCGCACATTCTATGGGCATAAACACCTGGACTGATCGGAAGAATGTTGCTTGCGCCATATTTTTGTTCTGGCCTGTGTTGCTTGAAAGCCGAGAAGTGACCGGTCCGGCGCCTTGGACTATACTGGCCGGGGGCGTGTCACTCGAAGCCAGACTATCAAACACTCCTCAGTTAAACTTGATACATTTAATCCATTCAACAGCTATTAAAGGTCAGTGCATCTCTGATTAAGGTGAAAGATCCTTTGTACTGTAATGTCATCTCCAGACAAATGACCAGCGCATCAAAGACTGGAGTACTGCTGGTGGGTGGGCGAGGGGCACATTGCATGTACATCGGTATATGAGTTTTCTTACAACACAGAGAGTATTTTGTGGCTCGTACCTATAGCGTCTCGATAATTCGCACTGGCTGGAAAGGGACAGACAAAACAACAAGTCCATTCGCAAATAATACGTATTCGTAACTAACACAAAGTTTTATCGAGAGTCACCCAAACAAGTCCAATGTATGAAGACGAATTAAGCTCCAGTGTGTTTAATGAAATGATATACTTAATATGTATGGTATTAAATTAAACATTTATGACGTCATAATGTCGCTCGTGAAAGACTGGCCTGAAAAACAGTTTATAAGAAAACAAGCATACGCTGATAAATTGACATTGCAGCCAAACGTGAAGTCCGAATTGCAAAACAAATAAATAAATAAAAATATATACAAAAAAAAGAAGCTTGTATTGAAACAATTAAGTTAATGGTGTCCCAGCAGTCTCGCCAGACATGGTAAGCCCCGACGATATGAATCTTGTGGATCTAGAAGCATTGACTTTGGAATATGTGGCCCCAGTGGAAGACAAATTAAAACACGATGGACCGTCTAGCATTTGTTAAATCAGTGTCGTAAATATACTGTACATGAAAACCTGTCTTTAATTTAATTATTACTTACGTTTTTGTTTACTTATGTTTCAGCTACTCGAGAGACAGCGTTTATTTACGCCATTCTGAGCGCTGGCGTGGTTCACGCGGTGACCGAGTCTTGTAGCGCCGGTAACCTAACGGACTGTTCATGTGACATATACCGTCAGGGAGTGAGTACGGCTGACGGCTGGTCCTGGGGAGGCTGTAGTGATAATATAAACTATGGACTCTGGTTCAGTAAAAACTTTGTGGATGCTCCTGAAACTACCAGGCACACAAATAGTCGGAATATACAAAATAAAATGAACCTCCATAACAATGAGGTCGGCAGACAGGTAAGCAGTTTAATCCTATTCAACAATCCACATCCTAGTTAAATTTGTATAGTTTTATTTTAGAGAAAGAAAATTTTGTCTACCGGGATTCGGACGCGGGTCACGCGGGCTAGTAAAATTAATCTATATACATATTGCGAAAATAATCTGCGTTTGAGCCAGCCATTCTCTTACAGGTATAACAGGATGACGTTCAGGGCGGTTTCCTTCATCCATTGGGTAGGCACAGCGATATAATCTTAAATGCGGCGTAAAAGCTCAATCAAACAAACAACATGGCCTAATTAACATCCAGGCATACACAAATCGACCTCTTCAACTGGCTGATCTGAACTTAGTTGAATGTTCGATTTTATTTTACGTTGTTAAACTTACTTTGTTTATTGTGTGTTAATTTGTATATACTTAGTAAACCATCTCATGTCAGCGATCTCTTATAGTTTGTCCTACGTGTATTCCCTTTAATTGTCATCACTTTTAAACTTGTACTATCACTATGGTTAGGCTTGGGAAGGGTTAACCCATGACTTAATTTGGCTTTTGCTTGAAGTTTGTTATATAACAAGGTGAAAGGTTATCATGTAGCTTGTATAACCGTTTAGACATAAACATCCGCCGTCAGGACTACTTTCTTCCAACATATCTTTAATTATGTTTGCGGATACATTCTGTCTGCACTTTAAACTCGGGGGGACCTCGTTTTCTTCAAAACTCTTTGATAATTCATTCAATTAGCCAATTGTCAAACATCTTTTATATTCACTCATGTCAGGTATCAGCAAAAAAATGAACAACAATTTTACATTCACATTCATCGCCGACAAGATTTTACAGCAAAACTGTGCAATAAATCTGAAATTTAAGAAGGCAATTTTGACATTATTATAAATTAATAGAATTTAAAAAGGACGTCTAACAGCGCCATGTTAAAGCACCAAGTAACCTTGGGTGTTTCTTTTCACAGACAACACAGTAAGGCTGTCGTTTCTTATTACGTCTGACACACATGCCTGTTGTGATTTTACTGGTTTGATTTTCATTCCCATAAACGTCCTGGATGTTAGTTTGGAGAAGAAGACTATCAGAGTTACCGTCACAGTCCTTGCTCCCCCTTTGACACTCGATAAGCCACCTTCGAAGTCATAAAACACAACCATATTCGGTTCACTTACCATGGTTTTGTGAGATGACAGGCAGGGTGATGATTTGTGATTTTGACCTTATCTTAGGCCAAGCGTATTACATCTGAATTTCTGAACTATGATCTGGGAGAGCCTTCTGCTCCATGAGAAAACAGGGACGAACGTACAGAGATGTGGCTTTATTTCAGGAACTTTCGGTTTTCTATAACACGAGATTCTCCTTTGAAAACAAAAAAATGTTTTAGTATTTGTATAGCTATGGTTATTGATTTATTGCACAAGTCTAGTTCTATTACCGATATTTTGAAACTTGACACTAGTTGAGACCACCTTGATGTACAAACCACCGGGTGAATTTGCCAAATTGATTGAGATTGATGGTAACTGAGATTAGCTGGTGATAAAAGGCACGTAGCTTAAACGATATGCTGACCCCATCTTCGTGAAGGCGATCTACACGGAGAAGCCTCAGTGATTATCAACTGGTCATTACTCTCGGCTTCAGTATAACATGTAACCACTATAGGCCGCATGTATTAGCTTTCCAATATATTAAATAAATATAAGATGCGAGAGGCAGTCAAATGATTCAAATACTATTATTTATTTGATTTAAAAACTTCTGTTTCTTAATTCTAAGTTGGTTTATAAAGACTTTTATACACCCTGAGATATAATTTAAGCTTAGTCTCTCTTTAAGTCATTTGGTGCAAACAATGCTTCAAATTATGTATGATTAACATTCGAATTACAAGGATGGACGAAGCATTTCAACGTATATACACTGACTAATCAACTGTAGGTCCAAAACATAATAATGCTGTTAAAGAAGCCACACAAGACGAACTATCCACAAAAAAGAACATTATGCGGACTGGGAATCCTCATTGAGCAACATTTCTATAAGTATGCTAACAGATTTTCACTAAAAGCCGGCAAATTACAATAATCCCTTCGAGCTAGCTGTGGATTTCACCGCTAGCTCGAATGGATTATTGTAATTTTCCTGCTTTTAGTGAAAATCTGTTAGCTGTTAGCATCACATAATCAAGAATTTAAAAAAATCGTATTGTGCCATTTCATTATTCCATAGAACAAAGTTTTAACAGTTATTTTAGTGCAACTGATTGAAACTCAATGCTGACCAGTCGATTCCACCAGACAAAAGTTGGTCAAAATTTCGACCAGCTTTTTTCTGGTCCGTCACAACTGTACCAAGTTATTTTCTGGTCCTTTATACCGGATTCTTCTAACAGTGAAGACTTTGAACATTGATATTGATATATCACAATTGACGCAATAATGCTCACCACTCCAGATTCACATTTACTTACAAATAGATAAAAAAAAAACAAGTGTTCTAATTCTTCTTCAGCAATTATCGCAGTAGTAATGAGCTAATTAGGCCTTGCAAATATTTTTTGATTAAATCTATTGTACCTTATCTATCACCTGTGGATATTTGTTTATCCTAATCAACACAAAGATAAAAGTTCATTCCTGCCATTTTTGTCTCCTTGATGCTAAACGTTATCTTGAGCAGCATTATTGAGCAGAGTCCTATGGGTTGAAATGTTAAAATCAAAATAAAGTAGCTGATGGTTGTTTTATGTCCTAATTATCTAAACCAAACAAAGGTTTTTTATACCATGGTATACGGATTTTTAAAAGATACACTCAATTCGATCCAAACTTAGGTTTATTGATTTTACTAAGACATATAATAAATAATTACTAAGGTACACTCAGTTTGATCCAAGATAGTGTATAAGGCTTGTACTTAGATATATCATAAATAATTACTAAGGTACACTCGGTTTGATCCAAGATAGTGTATAAGGCTTTTACTTAGATATATCATAAATATTTACTAAGGTACACTCGGTTTGATCCAAGATAGAATATAAGGCATTTACTTAAATATATCTTAATTACTTTACAAGACACATTTTGTTTGCTGCAAGCGTAGGTATACTTTTTTCATCAAAAACACTTCTAAATTGTGATTGTGTTTACTGTTTGACAATATCGTTTTTATTTATGGAAAATACCCAGGCCTGAAAGGAGGCGTTAAAAGCAAACCAATCAGTTTTTAATACTGAATAACAGTTTACCAAATTTAGTTTATTTACTGATTGTAGGGGTTTTTGTTCAAGGGAGTGCTAGGGAACATGTGCCTGGCCTCCACCAGATAATGCTATACAATACTTGGAATATATAGGTCTCCCAGCTGAAAAATCATTTAAATGGAGAGTCTCCAGTTCGTGGACGCACCTGCTGTGTCCATTTATCTCCCCGGATTAACGCATCCGGCACTTGTTCAAAAAGCTGATCCAGTTTTTTACATTTTATCCTAAAAAGATGCGAGAAAAGCTTGCTAAATTCAAACCGATGGAAAAACATAAATAACGGGTTTATAATCTCAATAGATTGTTGTTGTCGCACTGAGAAGAGATCTCATTTTGAGAGCGGTTTGTAGCCAGCGCAAATCCATGTGTCTTCAAGTCAGGACGTTCCCAGGAGACTTCTCAATATGGCCGACACCCTCCAAATCACATGCCGCTCTCATTCACCTTTTCCTGAGAAAGACAAGGGTTTCGATTTTTTTTTTTTTTTTTGAACTGTTTCTTTTTCACAATTATCCCGGCATTTGCTTAAATTCAATACAAGAAACCCACCAACATACTAGACAAGAATTTATTAGCTATAGGAAGGTCAAGGCCACGAGCTTCCATTAAACACATAATAAAAGGAAATTAAAAAAAAAACATTCATAAATTACCATTATGGATGTTTGCATTCAATTTGCGTATTTATTTAAATCCGTTCGATTATTTTGTCTCGTAGTATTCGTACATCTCCATATATTGATTTCATCGTTTTGGTATACGGTATAATATTAAATTCAGTCTTATTTAGTAGACTACGCCTCTGTTGATTGAACATGCCTTCAAGCTCTGTTTCCGTAAGTTGAACGACGGCGAAAACACGTCTGGTATTTAATTCAGGTGTTAAACTGGTGTCGATGAATAGATAAAGAGATTTGCTCTCATCAATCATGCTTTCATTTACCTGTCCAAACATAAACAATCTTATACTTTATACAAGGATGATAACATGGCCGACATAGTGTAATCTTCTGTCACCTTTACCCATATGTCCGTCGATTCGAGCTGAGAGCCAGTCATATAATGTTAGAACCTTTTCTACCTTCCAATGATAGCGCAGAGAGACAGAGGGCTAGTAATTCAATGTTATAACTACCTTCCAATGATAGCGCAATAAGACAGAGGGCTAGTGATATAATATAATAATGACCTTCCAATGATAGCGCAGAGAGACAGAGGGCTAGTAATTCAATGTTATAACTACCTTCCAATGATAGCACAATAAGACAGAGGGCTCGTGACATAATATAATAATTACCTCCCAATGATAGCACAATAAGACAGAGGGCTAGTGATATAATATAATAATTACCTTCCAATGATAGCGCAGAGAGACAGAGGGCTAGTAATTCAATGTTATAACTACCTTCCAATGATAGCACAATAA
>JARFOD010040459.1:0-10266 GCA_031763545.1 Mopalia muscosa | reverse complement strand
TTGTAGCCCCCCCCCCCCCCCCCCAGTTTTCAAAACGTGTCTACGCCCTTGCTGTGGATGGGGTCAATTTTACCTGTGTTGTTAGGCCTTTACCTAGTGACCCTATGTACCATGTTTGGGTGCCCTGTGACCAAGATAAGTACCTCTGTGGAGCCAGTCAACATTTCGACAGCGAAAATCACCTTTAGGACGACATTAGGGGGATGTTTGCAGTAGTCTTTTTTTAGAACAGCAGCATTCATCCCTTATGTCGCCCCAACCTGGTCTCCCCTAATGTCACAGGGACGACATTAGGAGGGGAGACCACATCGCGCCTTGGCCTTGGTATATAGTAATTTCATGCTAAATGCATTGTACTGTTTTATGCCGACAAATTTGACTAGTTCCAAAATTTTTATATATTGACATTCAATAAACTAATTATATTTAATTCCAAAATCTTCTAATTTATAATGATTGCATGGAACCAGTCAAGACTCATAACATCATGTCTACACAATCTTTATCCAGCATGGAACAAGTCATTGCTATAATTGCATCATGTCTACACAATCTTTATTTTGCATGGAACCAGTCAAAACTATAATGGCATCATGTCTACACAATCTTTATCCTACATCGAACCAGTCATGACTACAATAACATCATGCGTACACAATCTTTATCCTGCATGGAACCAGTCATGACTATAATAACATTATCTCTACACAATCTTTATCTTACATGGGGCCAGTCATGACTATAATAACATCATCTCTACACAATCATTATTCTGCATGGAACCAGTCATGACTATAATAATATCGTGTCTACACAATCTTTATCCTACATGGAACCAGTCATGACTACAATTACATCATCTCTACACAATCTTTATCCTGCATAGAACCAGTCATGACTACAATTACATCATCTCTACACAATCTTTATCCTGAACTCAGCCTGATAATTGTTGCTGTTTTGAGCAGAGCATACATAGGTACCAGCACAGCTCTCATCCATATTTTTTATAAGAACATAATAATTATCTGGATATGCAAATTTTGGCGTGGGTTTACAATTGGATTCCGAAGGGAGTTTCCATTCCAATGTTTTAAGTGAATGGGAATGGCAGGTAATATACATTGACGTTCCTGTGGAGACCTGTAATTCCCCTTCCTCAGAAATTCTCACGGTTCCAGTTGGGATAGAGTTTGATGTTTTCTGTATGGCGTAATGAACATTCGGGGCCTTCTCTGAAATAAGAATTTAAAAGTTTATTAAAGAACCTACAGACTTCATTATTTTCTTGACAAATATCTGTGAGTAACTTCATGACACTGGCTACCAGTCGATTTCATGGTGATAATAGTATAGAAAGAGCAACTCGGTTATCATTTTCTATCACATAATAAGGAACGGTTTAACTTTATCATGAACCTATTGGTTATTACATTAATATTAGTGGGGTATCGTTTTGATACCCCACTACTATACTCTCCAAAAAAAACCGCACCATTAACTT
The DNA here is from genome assembly GCA_031763545.1 of Mopalia muscosa. NCBI lineage: Eukaryota > Metazoa > Mollusca > Polyplacophora > Chitonida > Mopaliidae > Mopalia > Mopalia muscosa. The sequence continues at coordinate 8,762 of JARFOD010040459.1, read as the reverse complement.
TTTTATGCAAATAAGAATTTTCAACGTCATTTTAAATACAGAAACAAGTATCACATTACATTGAAATAAAGCACACTGGTTTTTCACATTTTGGAGTTCATCAAAGTGTAAAAATTTATCACTTTAAAGTCCATAGCGCTCAGATGACGTCAATGCAAAATCTATAGGTGTTGTTCCCACCATTAACCTTTAACACAGCACGGACTCGACGCGACATGGACATGATCCATCGACAAATACCGTTTTTTGCGGAATTCTCCTCCATTCTTACTCAATAGCCTACTGCAGTTCCTGCAGATTTTGCGGCGCTGGATATTGACTGCGCACACGTCTATCCGAATCATCCACAAATTTTCTATAGGGTTAAAATCTGGCGATTTGGACGGCCAGGACAACAATGTTACGTTCTGGTTATTTAGAAAATCAACAGTAACACGAGCTGTGAGCGGCTAAGCGTGGTCGTGCTGAAAAACTTCCCTACGGAGGTCCATCATGGGCAGCATTTGTGGTATCAAAATTACATCTCTGTATCGAGCGGCGTTAGAGTTGCCAGGGATGTGCACCAGTATAGTTTTTCGGGCGCAGGATATGGCACCCCACATCATCACACTTCCTGCGCCGAAATTGTCGACCTCAAGGACGCAGTTAGTGGCGAACCTCTCATTCCGGCGTCTGTAGATACGTGTACGACCATCTCTTCTCAATGAAGTTGTCTCAGTACTACGCCAAAGTAAGGGCGTATGGCGCGTTAGCCTTTTTGACAGAGTTTCTGACTGTCTGTGCCGATAATCTCCGGATACCTGGGACATTTGATGCGTTTTCTGTTGCTGCTATGGTCCGGTTTCCCGGATGAAGTAACTGGGTGTAGCAATCTGGGGCTGCTGTGATCTTAGGTCGTCCAGAACGTTGACGGTCAGCTGTTGAACCGGATTGCTGTACCGTTGGAAGAGCCTGGAAATCGTGCTCCGATGGACATGATAAAGTCTATAGCGACTGCATTCACCGGCCAATGACGACGTTCCGGGTAGCTGCGTCTAGTCTTGGCATATCGTAGCAGCTTGGAGGGACAATTTAACAACTGATTTCAATTGAACGGCTATGTGTCTTTTATACCTATTAAACGAGCTTAATGATAAGGCATAATTCGCACGTGCAACTTCCATAAGTTTTTTACCTACGCCTTCTTCGTGCAGCGTAACACAAAGACTGACCCAAAATTCACGTGTTTTCAACAGCCACTATCAGGTGCTTAAATTAAATTATCGGACATTTACATTATAACATCATATTGCCATGTCTCATTCAGGGAAATTTTTGGAAGAATTCATGTTTTAAATTTTGTTTATGATGTTGCGGGTTTTTCTTATTGAGAGTATATTTATCTAGTATTGTTTTATTACAGGCAAAGAAGGAATTAACGTTATTATGTTCTAAGGAGGGGGAATCGCTATTTAGTACTTGTTATTGGCTACACTTATTCAGTACTAAGGAGTGACTGAGAGCAGCGCCCTCGACCAGTGTGGTCTGCCTGTTGGCGGTTGTATTGTGTACAATTCAATGACTGTTTTCGATTGTGTTCCCTAAGGAGCGGCTGTTAGAAGCTTAGTACATGCTAAGAAAGGTTTGTACGTTCTTTAGTATATTAATGACGTCAGCGCAATGGGCTGGTGCGGGGAACCCAGAACTGGGAAGGCGTAGAATTCCCGGAGTGTATCGTGGTCATCATATACAGTAAGCGAGGAGGTGTGAGAAACTTGTTATCCCCTTTCTCTAGACAACCGAGTTGACACCCAAAATCATGGCCATCACACCCGGTTAAGGGCGCTGCTCTCCCCGTACCTTAATACTAAATAGCGCACTGAACCCTTTTCAATAATGTAATAGGGTGCGTTGGTTTACCTCTTTGTACATAAAAACGTTGAATCCCTCTTAGCATATAATAAAACATTATTACATAAATAGTAGTGGGGTATCAAAACGATACCCCACTATTATTTATGTAATAAACAATTAGTACCTGATAACATTGAACCCTTCCTTATTATGTTCTAACAATTACTATCGGAGTTGCCCACTCTATAATGCTAATTTAATATTTTTACAAAGTAGATTTTCTTTTAGAAAAAAAGAACACTAACAGCAACAATAGCCCAGGAAAAAAAAACCCCAAATTTTTAATGAAGTATACATACGCCGACATTCTACCTATTTCTGTTTTATCTTATGACATATAAGCACCCAATAAATATGTTTAATTTCATAGAAGATGAACATGATCAGGTTGCCAGTCTCATTATCACTCCTTATTCTCCAACGGCAGAAATAGTTTAATTAAAACTGTTCACCACATAGGCCGTGTTTTACCTGGTACTATTTAAACCAGCCCCATCCCACTATTTCTGCAATATGATTCAGGCTCATATAGTTTTATTGATGTTTAGCGTCGGACTTCAGGGTATTAACCTTATATGGCGATACTGCATTTTCGCTATTGTGGTGGAAAAGACACGAAGAACCCTTCTAAAACCACACCGTTATCTCCAGAGTTATACCAGAAAGCTTCACTCGTGTATACGATTTAGGCAGATGCTCCATAATCTAACCCATCTTCATTTCTCTATTTTATCTCTAGTAGGTCTATGTGTAACTTACCGTCCAAGATAATAGTTTAATTAAAGATGTATATCACTTGTATGACGATACGGCATTTTCGCTTTTGTGGTGGAAAAACATGTAGAAACCACACCGTTATCTCCAGAGTTATTCTGGAAAGCTTCACTTGTATATACAATTTAGACAGAAGCCTCATAATCTAACCATCTATATTTCCCTATTTTATCTCCAGTATATAGGTCTATGTGTAACTTACCGTCCAAGAGAATAGTTTAATTAAATATGTATATCACTTGTATGACGATACTGCATTTTTGCTATTGTGGAAAACCATGAAGAAACCTTATAAAACCACACCGTTATCTCCAAAAACAGAGTTATATTGGAAAGCTTTACTTGTATATAAAATTTGGACAGACGCCCCATAATCTAACCCATCTTTATGTCTTCCATTTTATCTGGAGTATGTGTAACCTACTGTCTTTGATCAGATTTAGCTGGCAGTTTGGTTCCTCGCCAGTCCACTCCCCGCCACTACAATCTCGTCTGGAACTCCCTTCAAACCTGCGCCAGTCAAACTTCTTACATCTGGACAACATGACTGTGCCTGCCATGACGTCTTCCTCAGATCTGACGTTGAGAAGTTGTCCGTTTTCACTACGATAAGTGACTTGAAGATACCGGTCAGTGACTTTTGAAACCGAACACCTTTCACCTAAAAAATTTTTAAAAAAATAATTACTAAAATTCTATACACTTTAAAATAGATTAGGGATATACGCTCTTGGCCTACAATCAGACAAAATATTGACCAATAATCTTAAGTAGGCCCTACTCATTCAGTTGTCTCCCTGAATTAGGACAGATTTTATATGGAAGTTAAGTAGAATACACTCTCTTTCTGAAATAAGAAGAGAAACTAACTTTGGGACTTAAATGGGGTATATAAAACATGTTATCCGTTAAATCAAAAAATATTTTGATCCTAGTATTTATTTATTTAAAATCAACAACATAGGCCTTGGCGGAACCACTTACACAGATACATACACGTATATAATTATAAAATAATTAATTTAAAGGGTACAAATAAAAGATATTTAAATACTTTAGTTTAAACTATTTAATATACAGTGGGTGAATATAGTAAAAGAGAAATTACAAGGCGACATTATCAAATTGACTTGAAGGATTCATATCAACTAGATATACCTATATCGATGCACCTAACCTAAATATGATGGCATTGTAGAGTTATTGTACAGCAGGTAGCACACACTATATTTCTGATTGTTATTCTTGAAACAATTCGTTTAAAAACAAGCTTGTGAATCAACACAATTGAAATAAAATAATAATAAAGATAAGTGATGGTTTTTGGGCATACTCTGGATTTGAAACATAAATGTGTTATAAATTGCTTTTTGTGTGTATAATATCCTTTACCCCTGAAATTGGGACTTATTGAACTTATATTCAATACTATGCCACTTGAAAATCAAAACAGATATTGATTACATATGCACACTTTTAAGCACTTGCACCCCCCCTTCCGACACACACCCTTACCCTTCTTTACTTATTTGTTTTTTTTTATGCCTGAGTAATTAATTGAAAAAGTGAGATGTAGTATAGGCTACCCTGACACGTCTTACCGTATTGTCAATTTTCATAAGACCTTTAGAAGTGTGAAATAGGTCGATGCAAAGGACCATCTCCCCAGTTGACACATCTGAAGGTCTTGAATTCCCGACATTGTTTCACAGATAACACCACCAATAAAAAGGAATGGCAAGAATAAAAACCTCAATCTAAACCGATTAATCCTATTAAATGTTTGATCTTGTTAACGAACTAATTTCTGGATTATACTTGGCCGTCTTCTATGACAAATACTACGATGTTATTAGACTGATCTGTGTGCAGTGAGATTACACAAGATCTCAGTGTCCTTACTTTGCCGTGTAAAACATTGTGAGTTATCAGTGTAAGCTCTCAGATACTAGAATTTTGTCCTGAAACAAAGGTAGTGATAGGTTAATCTCTAGCTCAGATACTAGAATTTTGTCCTGAAACAAAGGTAGTGATAGGTGTATCTCTCAGATACTAGAATTTAGTCCTGAAAGATACATATGGATAGCTGTATCGCTTATATAATAGAAATATGTCCTAAAAGGTAGGTACGGATAGTTATTTCTATCAGATACTATAATTTAATCCTGAGAGTTAGGTACAAATAGCTGTATCTCTCAGATACTAGAATTTAGTCTCGAAAGATAGATATGGATATTTGTATCTCTCAGATACTATAATTCAGTCCTGACTGATAGGTAAGGATAGGTGTATCTCTCAAATACTAGAATTTAGCTCTGAAAGATAGGTACAAATAGTTGCATCTCTCAGATAATAGAATATATCCCTTAAACAAAGGTACGGATAGTTGCATCTCTCAGATAATAGAATATATCCCTTAAACAAAGGTACAGATAGTTGCATCTCTCAGATACTAGAAATTAGTCCGGAAAGATAAGTACAGATAGTTGTATCTTTCAGATATTAAAATATATCCCTGAAACAAAGGTACGGATAGTTGCATCTCTCAGATACTAGAATATATCCCTGAAACAAAGGTTCAGATGGTTGCATCTCTCAGGTACTAGAATTTAGTCCTGAAAGATAGGTACAGATAGTTGCATCTCTTAGATACTAGAATATATCCCTGAAACAAAGGTACAGATAGTTGTATCTCTCAAATACTAGAATTTAGTCCTGAAACAAAGGTAGGGATAGTTGTATCTCTCAGATACTAGAATTTAGTCCTGAAACAATGGTAGGGATAGTTGTGTCTCTCAAATACTACAATTTAGTCCTGAAACAAAGGTAGGGATAGTTGATACTAGAATTTAGTCCTGAAACAAAGTACGGAAAGCTGTATCTCTCAGATACCAGAATTTAGTCCTGAAACAAAGGAAGGGATAGTTGTATCTGTCATATACTAGAATTCAGTCCTGAGAAATAGGTACAGATAGGTGTATGTCTTAGATACTTTCATTTAGCCTTGAAAGATAGGCACGGATAGTTTTATCTACAAAAAAAAATGCCGATTTGATTTATTTGATTGATTTGAGACTTTTCCGACAAAGCAACAATTGTGGCGATTCCATAAATTATAAACTCATGAAAACTTCTCTTCCGACAACGTTTACTTCAAATGCTAGTTTCATCAATAGAACCAACTGCAAACATATTTACTTTTTAGTTTTCAAAGGACAGTTTACTTTCCAGGGACAATATCTGACTGAATGATTTGGTCAAGGGACTGTGACTTAGAGAGTATAACATGGGTTATCAAATGAATTAGAGGGACAGTATTCCCATTTCCTGAACACCGCGGCCCTGGCTTGGTGGTGATAGGGAGCACTTACTTTTCCTACTTCGAGGTACGGTAACAAATTTAACACACTGTATGATATACACTATAAAAGCAAAACAATAACTTGTTTTCTTATCGAATATTAAAAAATCCAATTTTATTTAGGGGAATAGTTTTTGTTAATAGGATAGGTTTCTTGTATATTTATTAAATACAGGGTCGCATTTCGAAAAGAAGAGTGCAATGTTATGAAACCAATATTTTATGTTTATTTTTCTAAATATAAGTCTACTCAAAATGTCATGTAAGAGGTTATTGTCAATAGGTATTAGTCTACTATATGCATTAAGGTAGAGATAAGTCTGTTTACTGAAGTTTAAAACTATCAAACTGTTGGGCAAATTCATTAAACAAGTCACCATGCAAATTTAAGTCAAATGTATTTGTTAAATCCAACGACAGTCATCCATTAATAATACATTGTAATTTGATTCAATATCAATACATTAAAAATTCAAATTTTAATTAAAGTTACCTGATGGAGCCACCGACAATTATCCATAAACACGAGTGCACAAAGCCTTTTATTGGACCTAAAAAGATCTTCAGGGAATTTGTAAAGTCATCAGTGACCTCCCATGTGAAGGAAACAAATTTACATAAACCCATACGAAAGTACGTAAAAGGATTTATTTTAAATCCACCAACATAAAATATTCCTAAGTTAAGTATATCTTACAAGGACTTACTTCCAATGCAGCGCGGGGGACTGGATGTCCATCCACCATCCAGGCATGCTCTCTTCTTGACTCCTCTTAAAGAATAACCAGCATCACAAGAGTACCTAACTTCATCTCCATGCTTTAGACCAGTCAGCGTTGTGCTCCCATGGTATGGCTCTGCAGGGGTTTGTGTGCAATTTTCTAAAAAGAAAACATAAATACAGCTATCTATGCACTTGATTTCCCGCTTGTAAATAAAATTATGCATAAATTATCCTATACACTTTTTTTGAATAACTTGTCATCCCAATGTATATCATCCGAAATTTATCAGAGCGATATCTAGCAGCTCAATACCTATCATACTGACAACTATCATCTGGATATCTATCATTTCGATACCTATCATACCAATATTTATTATCCAGACTCTATCATTCCAGCATCTATCAATTCGATACCTACCATTCCAGTATCTCTCATCTCGATACCTACCACTCCAGTATCTATCAACTGGATATGTATAATCTGGATACCTATCATTCCATTATCTTGCAACTGGATACCTACCACTCCATTATCTTGCAACTGGATACCTACCACACCATTATCTTGCAACTGGATACCTACCACTCCATTATCTTGCAACTGGATACCTACCACTCCAGTATCTATCAACTCGATACCTACCATTCCAGTATCTATCAACAGGATATATATCATTCCAGTATCTATCATCTCGATACCTACCACTCCATTATCTATCATCTCGATACCTACCACTCCATTATCTAGCAACTGGATACCTATCATTCCAGTATCTATCAACTGGATACCTATCATTCCATTATCTAGCAACTGGATACCTATCATTCCAGTATCTATCAACTGGATACCTACCATTCCAGTATCTATCATCTCGATACCTACCACTCCATTATCTAGCAACGGGATACCTACCATTCCAGTATCTATCATCTCGATACCTATTATTCCAGTATCTATCATCCCGATATCTATCATCACCGTACCTATCATCCCCGTACCTACCATGCCCGTACCTACCCTTGGGTACGACGTTAAACACCAATCAAACAAACATCAAACCATGCCCGTACCTATCATTTCAGTACCTATCATCCCCGTACCTATCATCCCAGTACCAATCATCACGGTATCTATCATCGCCGTACCTATCATCCCCGTACCTATCATCCCCGTACCTATCATCCAGGTACCGATCATCCCGGTACCGATCATCACGGTATCTACCATCCCCATACCTTTCATCCTGGTACTGATCATCACGGTACCGATCATCCAGGTACCGATCATCCCGGTACCGATCACCACGGTACCGATCATCACGGTATCTATCATCCCCGTACCTATCATCCCGGTACCGATCATCACGGTATCTACCATCCCCGTACCTATCATCCCTTACCTATCAACCCGTTACCTATCATCCCCGTATCTTCCATCACCGTACCTATCATCCCGGTATCGATCATTACAGTATCTACCATCCCCGTACCTATCATCCCTTACCTATCATCCTGTTACCTATAATCCCGTTACCTATCATCCTGTACCTATAATCCCCGTACCTATCATTCCCGTATCTATCATTCCTGTTCCTATAATCCCGGTACCGATCATCACGGTACCTATCATCCCCGTAACTATCATCCCCGTACCTTCCATCCCCGTACTTACCATCCCGGTACCTATCATCCCCTTATCTTTCATCCCGGTACCAATCATCACGGTATCGATCATCGACATACCTATCATCCCCGTACCTATCATCCAGGTACCGATCATCCCAGTACCGATCATCACGGTATCTACCATCCCCGTACCTTTCATCCCGGTACCGATCATCACGGTACCGATCATCAGGGTATCTATCATTCCCGTACCTATCATCCCGGTAACGATCATCACGGTATCGATCATCACGGAATCTACCACCTATCATCCCTTACCCATCATCCCGTTACCTATCATCCCCGTATCTTCCATCCCCGTACCTACCATTCCCGTACTTA
>JARFOD010040448.1:0-10267 GCA_031763545.1 Mopalia muscosa | reverse complement strand
AATACCAAATTAGTCCAGTAATTTGTATCCCCCTTCTTTTCTATTAACATGCATTGATATTGAGTAGCACTATGGTATCTGAGGCTATAACACAAAGGATGAGTAGAACATTTACTGGTGTGTCTTGAAAGCGGAAAAACAAATCTGAGATATTTTTTTCATTAATCGGTTTGAATAAAATTAAATGATTTCAACCTCTAAAATAACCATTAGGCCAAATATTAGTTTATAATATAAATATTTACACCTATGTGTATACTTTTTTATGAAGCCAATAGTGTATACAATTATTGGGAGTATTTGAAGATTTTGTATTATGTCCTTGAGTACGGTTGATATCGCAAAAGTCTCCTGTTACAATTTTATCATTATTTGATAGGGTCAGTTTAGAACACAGGATTAACTACTTTTGTTTTATTTGTTTAACCGTTAACAGCATTTATAGAGACCAATGTTGAATGGTGTGCTATTACAGTTGCTCTCCCCTTGTTTCATCTTTACAGTCAGTAATTAAGCTGTCTGCCCTCCATCTTGCCCTATAATTTGCCTAATTGAGAGATCACAGATCCATCATTGATGACCGGTAATTACCCATGCTAATCATACAGCATACAATCCCTCACCCTTTACATGAGAGTCGCTGTTCTTCAAGTACTGGCTGGACAACTCTTTTTCCTCTGGCGTGGCTGCACAAATAGTGCTACACACAAAGACTGCTAGAATGTTCAGTGGCTAAAATCTGATTGTTGTATATACCAATGCCCTACCGATCACCGAAATGGTGAGCTCTGTCGATTAGAAAAAATTGCTCCACAAATATCGATATCTTATACCAAGATTTCCATTTTGATTGCGATATCTCATTTCGAATTGTCTAAAGTCATTGCGAAAGTGGCGAAAAATACTGATACCGCCATGTTGTAAGTACGGAGATTTCCAGGATATTCCCAACTCCTCTAGTGTGACATACAATATCATACGGTTTTCTGTTGTACGCGTATGGTAATGTTTGGGATGCCTCTTGTAAAATCCTATCTTTAAATCATTTTTACCCTACGCTCATATAAATAATATTAATGGTTCTTTACAAAAGGCGATGGTTCCGTATGGAACCGTTGCGACAAAAAAAAAAACCCGTTAAGAAGAAAGTGAGAAATGCTTGGAACAGTTGCTTTGAAGGTCCATTCGGAACCATAAAGGTTTCCACCAGAGCAATGACTGAATAACCTTACAGGGTTCCTTTAGAGCCATATGTTTCTTTGACTGTATAACAGAAATGTTTTTAAAATCATGTTTTGCATTTGTGCTGTCTGCTTTTAGCGCAAACACGTAGCTGGTCTATTGCTGCGACTGTATTTTACAAACTTTTTGGTTTCTACCATTCTCGTTGTGGTCGTCTTCTTGTTTGCCCCGAGGCATTGACCATTTCAAGTTATTTCTACACTGGAGGGTTCGTCTCCTACAGATACAGGGATCGCATCGAATATGAGTGAAACAATTACAGCCAGATGTTTAATCGTAATGAGATGAATGACCCCAAAACATGACATCATTTATCAATGTGGAATGAACCCGTTTTTGTTGGAGAGACCTTAACACTAAGGGATGGCGAAAAACTGAATCGATCAGGCTAAATGAGCACAAACACGTCGTCCAAATGAAGTTTGAAAAAAAAAACATGAACAAAATCACAGTTAATACTGACATATGGTGCCAATTTTCTTCTTTTTTTGATCAGATCATGTACTAGCGGTTCAAAATACTTCCAATTCCAAATCGATTGGGGTATTGCTAGGCTATCTTCTTGTGCTGGTGCTGCTTTAACACCTGGAGCTGTAATTAAAACGCCTCCCTCAAAATCTTCGCTGTTATATCTCTATTTCGTTATTACATTTAAAAGATTTTGCGTCAGAATCGCGCCCACGGTCTTAATGGTGTTAGATATACTTTCAAACACCAGCAGGTAGTTTTTAATTTCTGCCTTAAAGAAAGGCCATACATATTCATAAGAAGTCATTTTATCAGACAATTTACAAGGAAATTCTAGCTTTTGAACAATGCCGTATTTACGTTCCTGTTTCCTTCTGTAGGGATTTGCTCAAAATGTTTCAAATAATTTCTTAGCCTCCTCGTACTTCTGGAGCAGATCCTGTCATATTTATAAAATTCCATTTGATGACAATTGAGTAATTATTTTGAATTTTAGTAAAGATGAGAGAAATGGAGACCATTCTTACCTTTCTACTTACCAAATCCAATTCTGAATTAACTTGGGTCAAATTATTCTGGCGTGGAATTTTAGATTCAGTAATCAATCATCTGACCTAAATGTATCCTGCTCTTAAAGGGACTTATGAGACATATCATAAAGGCCTGGTAACAATCACAAAAACTCACTGCAGTATCAATATAGATACATGTCGCAGAAACTTGTGACTATCAGGACAGCCACCAACTGGTGTTATTTTACACATATCATCGTACCAGGTAAACCAAAAGCTATTAGAGTAATAGATTGGCCACCTTAAGTAGATGGCTGTTCCGGAAGAGATACAGCCATATTAATGTTACAAGACTTAGATTTCTTGATATCGATGATGGATTGATTATCTGACACATTGATTAGAAGATTGATTGACAGATAGATCGTTTGTTTGATTGATTGATTTATTGATCGATGAATTGATCTATTGATTGGTTGGATATTTCACTGAATGAGAATAACGAACAATTATTTACAGTTTGACATGTTCTAGTTTTTCTTCCACTATACTTTAAAAAGCCTAGTAAGATATTAATTTGACATCGTAATTACCTCACAAGCGACAGTCAATCTACATAAATGGGACCACGGTGCTGTCTACTGATGTCATATGGCAACTGGATCTAATAATGTTAACTATATTTTGAGCAAACCGGACACACGATAATCTATGAAATATGTAAAAACATCTCTCTTCACACATCGTTTTGTCGTACAGTAATTTAATTCTTTCAGTAAATACATGACTGTTAGGATTTCTACTCTAAAGAATAAATGACTTATCTCATAAATCGACAGACTATGAATAATATAATAATGCTAGGTATATTTAATAAGAAGCTTCACTTCTGATATTATTTTTTTATTTTTTATTTTTTTTTTGTATTTGGAGGTTTTGTACACATACGCCCACAACATCTGCTTCCAAGAACAGGAGAATACTAACCAAGACTTATCTAAATGCAAAAATATTTCACTGAAAGAAGTTTAAAAAATTTAGCTTTGTTCTATTATTGAGTCCCAAGTGTGCTGTTGTCTGGTACAAATGGATCCATGTAAATTTTAGAAAATCTCAAATTAAATGCTCTGTTTCGAAATAAATTCATTTAGGGAACAAATGTCATAAGCGGCCTATAAACAGCTATGCTCGACGGTAAATTATCACGATTTTTACACCCTTGTGTTTAGACTGAACATAGCAGCTTCTCGTAATTAACTTTCAACAAAAATGAAACAGAAAAATTTAAGACATATTAAAAACTGATATGTATTTAACAGAATACAAAAAGTGACACGATCACCTCACAACTAGACGTGTCTATACATGATCAACTGCCTCATGAAAGGCGGTTACCTCCCGTATGACGCAGAATGGCATTGCTCATATATCGTTACCTCGGTGTAAATCACAATAACACTGCTCAGATATCGTTACCTCCGTTTAAAGTAGACTGACACTGATTAGAATTCGTTACCCTCCGAATGAAGCAGAAAGACCCTGATCAGATTTGCCTCAGACACATTACCACCGATTAGGGGATAGATGCTCTACCGATTAGGTTATGGGCTGACTTTTAAAAAAACCGTAGAGAGGCCCGCCGATGACCTTTCAACATCCTATGGCCACCTATCGAGAATTGGGCATCGGTGGGCACATCGGATGAAAATAGCGCGGAGTTATTTTCTTCCGATAAGTTGGACAACGGAGACCCATCTGATAAAAATCCTAAGGATATCGGCCCATCACCTTTGACATGCGAATGTCACCGGTGATTTTTGGGGTCATTATCTCGAGACCATAATCCTACGGCCACGGTCCGATCATATGAAGGCAACCCACCGTGCACCATACGGGTCACGGTCCATAAACGTCCAGTGAACGGACGGGGCCCGGCCGGCGTTTTTGAAATCGGACTGGTATTAACAGGGCACCGACCAGCGTCCCTTCAAGGTATATAATGCACCAGGATTTGCATGCACGCATCTCGCGCATTCCAAAGTTTTAACAAACAGAACTTTTGTCAGATTTTCTAAGGAAGTCACCAAACATGCCTCCTAGGCTTGGGCTAGCTGCAGCCGAAACATGGCCAGCCTCAGGCGTTCCAGTGGATGCGCCATCACAGTAGGATATACTTGTTATCCTCGTTGTGCAATAAATACACTTCCCTGGAATACACGATTGGCGTGGCGTGCTATATGCCTGGATACCTACTGGATACCTGACGGGAACACACGGAAACCGGGAGGGAGCCGGTTCGCGCTCCGTACGTTGTTTGTTTATCGTACGGTGTTCGTATGGAAGCCGACCGATGCACGGTGTGACATCGTATGACATCTACCGGTGCCCAGCCGATGCCCTTCCAGCACCCGGTCGAAAAAAACCCACACATTTCGGCCGAATATCGTCCGATCGCCGGTCGGGCACCGAGAGTGGGGTGACTACTCCAAGGATTTTCCCATGGTCTCTTGTCGATTCTCACAGATGCCCAGACATCGGTAAAACACTCCAATCTCCCAAAATCATCCAGCGACCTTTGGTAATGTGACTGAGGCATAAGATATCGTTAACTCCCGTGTAAAGCCGAATGACTCCGCTCAGAATCTGTAAAGAAAAGAGGTTACCTCCCATGAAAGGCAGAATGACACTGATTAAAAAACGTGAACTCCTGTTCAAGGCGCAATTACAACGAATACACGACGTTACCTCCTGTGGAGGCGGAGTAACACAGGTTAAGAGACGTTACCTCCAGTGCAAAGCAGAATGACAGATTAAAAGACGTTACCTCCCTTGTAAGGCGGAATGACGCTAATTAAAAGCAATTGTAAAGCAGAATGGCAGATTAAAAGACGTTTCCTCCGTTGTAAGGCGGAATGCCACTAATTAAAAGCAATTGTAAAGCAGAATGATAGATTAAAAGACATTACCTGCCGTGTAAGGTAGGATGACATGATTAAAAGTAATTACCTGCCGTGTAAAAGACGAATTCTTTTTCGCATGTGTTGAATCCTGTTTCACTTATGCGAAATTATTTTTATCATACAAGTGAAAATATTTTGTATACATAATATTTTGCTAATCAAATGGTGCTCAAAAAACAAACAAAAAAGAAATTGTACCTGTAATTTAATGTTAAGCATACGATGGAGGTATGATAAGGACAAAGGTACACAGTACGTACAAATTGTTTAGGGGTGAACACAGATCAAACTTTGGCGCCTGTTGGCCTTCGGTAAGTTGAGAGACCAGCGAGCTCCGGCGGACGGATTTGATGATCAATGTTCAATTGTGACAGTTTGGTGTCATTGGCTATTATTTCACCAAGTCGAATTTATCACAAGTGAAATACCATATTCCCATTTCCTATGAGTCAATTAACAGATTTCCTTTTGCTTTTTGTATTTTTAAATTGAGGCCGATTGTTTCATTGGAAGGGCTAGCAAGCTAGATAAACTAATTCACTTGGTGTTGATAAAACATTCTAAGAAAGAAAACCACACGAAAAAATTGGTTTTGGCGATTCTGATTTAATTTAGAGTATTTTATGGGATCTTCACAACATTTACTGATCTGCACACGGTGTTCAGACATGTTTTCCTCTTCATGATAGTATATGAAAAGCTATAGAATCATTTTACACAATTAATGTAACAAACACTAATTTGACTGTGGATATAAAAACCTCACTAGGAACAAAATCAATTATTATAAACGGCTCTTTATATCAATTGGTGTAAAGCACAATTTCATTTGTTATTTTATCATAGTTTCTACATAAAATCTCGGATTTGACCGAACAATAAATGACTATCAGAATCATTTCTATTTTTCAAAAATTGCTATATACGTTTTAATGGAAGATCTTGTTGAGGAGAGTGTACCACATTTTTGTTTAAAAACAAAGGTTGAACAAAAAGCTTCAACAATAATGTTTTATATTCTGGAAATACGTTTGAAAAGAAATGTTTCTAGATATACTTTTAAAAAGTAATTAACAAATAAAAAACTTTGCTGACATTCCCAGAAGTATAAAAAATCATAGTTATTACCATATCACATCTTACTAAAATTTTAGGACAAAATAAGTTTTGTTTGTTTGTTTGTGAAGGGTTTGTCGTTGTACTCAAAGGAATTTCACTTATGTAACGACGTGTTTCCATTTCTTACCCTGGCTTGCTAAAATACGGTGGGAATGCAGCAAGGTGACTGGTAAAATCAGTCCCGGCGATTACAATGTGTAGCTCCTTAACATATCTGGGGTAGACTGAGAGACTAGGTAGCCAATGCGTGCTTCAAAAACTGTATTTTAACTTTATGTAAATTAGTTAGTCTACGTTGACAAACTCCAACTTTGTCTGAAGAGAGCAAAGCAGCCGTTGATCACTCTTTCTAAGGATAAACTGGACAAACGGTGTTTTTGCGCATGTTAATCCGTCATGTTGGTCTTGGGTAAATGTGATTATCAACGCTGCTATTGTACCACACAAGGACAATTTTGTACGATTAAATATTGAATAATTCTGTTCAGGCTAATGCGTGTCTGTCTGACTTCCGTCTTATTACATCGCGTTTATAGCATTTACAAGATTATTCCGCTATCCTTAAATGTACAACCTACGCCCACCAGACCTATATGTGCATACCACTCATCTCTCTTTAGTTCACACAGAAAAAGATTTACTTTTCTTGATCATTTAACACAAATTCGCCCACACGTCCATATTACCTGCTAGTGCGTTATTTCAATATGGTCAAAATACAATCTTCAACATGCGAATTTCTGTTTCGGCCGCTCACATGTGATATATCCGATGTATTGTTTTTGAAATCCAAATGTTAGAAGTTTGTGTCTATAGACTTCGTAGAAAACAGTGGAATGCCTCATTATTTATTGAGGAAACACTGTCGTCGGTGCCCAGACATCGCTGAAGACGGTTCCTATAATTTGGAATCCTGTCCTTAATTTACGAGGTCCGTTTCGGTAGGGGCCCTTGTCTTCCTAATTATATTTCAATAAAGACGAGGAAATTATAACCAAAGGTTGTGTTCGTTTGATCTGGTGAATGGTTACATAGAAACAGTTTCGTCCTTATAAAACATAAGACCATCGTCATGTTATTTATCCACCAACGATACAAAAGTTTATTCCAATTTTTATTCCAAATTTTGGTAAAAATATATCATTCATAAACTACAGAGCTGAGCCCGTACTTTCGCCAGAAGTTTTGAGCTAAAAAGTTCGTTCATATTTGGTTCTACTGAACTGTACCTCAGTGATATTGTTTACTTTAAACTTTTAAAAAAACAGTCCCAAATGTGTTTGTTTGTTGATTAATTGGTGTTTTACTCCCTGCTTAAAGGTATTTCACTCATACGACAGCGGTTTATTCCAACAATAATTGACACTAGCACAACCAACATGTGAAGCCTTCCCATAATGTTGGAAAGTACATTTTCCTCCAGTGCTAAGTAAAGACAGTATTTCTGCTCTTCAAACAAACTGTCATAAGCCAGTTTGTTTGACGTTGTTAAAGTTTTACTCAAGGGTATATCACTTTTATAATGATGCATTGTCGGTTTTATACTCTAAACCGTATAAACTATCCCTGTGAGTGTCTGGGTCATGTACAGTCAAAGCCCTCGTATACCTGATATCGACAAGGCCAATCGATCCTATGAGCGGTACATCGGAGGAGGATGAGTAGTCCGACACGCTAACCACTCAGGTGTTCATATTTGATAAATATGTAGGTAGTGTCATACCCTATTGCTTTGAAGTTTCGGGCTTCGTTCTTGAGAGACGGCAGCAAACTTAATTTTGTTATTTACTATAAATATTTAAGGCGTAAGAGATAAAGCTTTAAATAATCAATGAGTGTGATCGATATACCCATTGGTCATCTATAGACCGGTACGAGAAGTAAAGTTATGACTTTGGTTGTTCAAAATAGACAACTGTATATATATTAAAATATATCTATTTGGGCTAGTTATTTACGATAAGTAACTGAACAAAAAAGGATTGCGGGCTAGATAATGTAAGGAATTAATAAAAAACAAGAAGTAATTTGTCTGTGTGTATGTACCGATCTATTAAAATATATGTATATGAAGTATTTGTTGCTATTATTATTATTTTAGAGGAAATATTGGGCTGCCTCTACCGGGATTCTAACTCGGGCCTCTGGCTTGCAGGTCTAGCCTTCTAACCAACTGAATAACAGTGATTCGGGGTCATTCAAGTAAAAGTGGCAAACTCTTTTTCGACGGGCACCATTGGCAACGGGTCACTAAATCCACGTCTTTTATCAAGATAATCAGCGTGTTGTGATGTGTTATGAAGAATGTCTGGACAATTCCACATTACTTTAGCTTTCTTCAAAGCTTCGCTTCTCGATTTGGTCGTTTAATTAAGAAATGATGATAACTGGATACTGACGTGGAAACAAGTTACTATAGAGATATATTAATAACCCAAAATAACTAAAACACTGGAGATATATTATCCAAAACTGTATCCGGTTGAATAGTGTAGTACCTTTAATGTATCGAAAGGAGACAACCACTTTGCGTTGTCCACTCTATAAGCTTTCAACTCATTTCGCCAGACATATAATTGGTACATTAACTATGTAAGGGGAGAGATTTCGTTTTGATCTTTCTTTTTAATCTTGTCAGAAGTAGCCAGACGGTAAACAGCTATAGGATTATATAAGCCTGTCCAGTCCAATGGATGCTTTACATTAGATATATTGGGCGTTATGAAACTGTTCTGATTGCCTCTCAAAAAGGTAAGTCTTAAAAGAATATCGTCAGTTGGTCTTTCTGTCACATCTTAACGAGCTGATATTCCTATAGTCGACTGGCTAGAACACCACCTCCACTTCACTGCTTATCTGGCTACATTGCAATTCAATGACATCAAGCAAATTTTATCTTTGTCGTCTTGTTAAATATTTAGTTCTATTTTAATAAATCTATATTGAGCGTAGTGCATATGCCATGGCCCACAGACACTTGTAATGGGTTAGTCTCAGTGTGTTTACTTAAGTGTGTAGACTATATCCACTATGTATACAGTATTACAAGGTGAGACAACTTCGTCGATACAGACATCCCACACCTCAAAGTTTAGTTGGATATTTAATAATTAAACAATGTTCTGTCTTAAATGACAACACATCCATCGCGCATGCTCCACTCAAACAATGTATATGGCCTTTATCTAAATCAGCAATTGTTAGGGTTAAATCACAAAATTTATTCCGAATCTTGTCAAATATGCCCAAACGGTCAGGTTTAACGTGTTAACAATACAACTCGCGTCTTTTCTCCCAGGATTAACTTGTAAACAATCAAAATTATGTATTTTCCTTGGTACCTTTCTCAAGGTATTTAAGTCAACATCTTGGTCTGGATTCGTTCATTTGTTTGTTCAAGGGACATTTTTGTACTGAAGCAAGCCATTTTGATTTCATCTTTTCCACACTTACATGTTTTATTTTCTTATTTTAATTGTTGCCATAGCACATTTGTTTTGGGGACAACGGGCCAGATTGATGAAGTCGCCACAGAATACAAAACATCACTTTTCCTGGCTGTGTTACGTGATCCTCCTGCTCGGCCATACAGCCCAATAACATCCGGTCCTACGACCCATCTCCTCTGCATTGGTTAACTCTCATATCCACTCATTTTTCACGGCACAAAATTAACCTGCACCTTGTCAGCCCGTCAGCCATATTGAACCAGTTTTATTGTTTGATTGGTTTGTTTGTTTGTTTGATTGGAGTTTAACGTCGTACCCAAGGGTGTTTCGCTTATATGACGACGGATTGTCCACTTAAAGGGGAAGACCATCCAAAAACCATATTAAAAACGTAAAACTGTTTGTGTGTAATACGATACATTAATTTCCATTTTCATAACCTTATCGTAACTCTGGTTATCATTCATTAAAGAGGATCACAAGGCCCAGTTGAGTCATCAAATCCTGTGCTGCTAAG
>JARFOD010040437.1:0-10267 GCA_031763545.1 Mopalia muscosa | reverse complement strand
TGTTACTCAGGAGTATAATTCATAACAAACTCAGTGGCACTAATTATTAATAATATTAAATACATGCCGTAATTTCGCCATTTATGTTACTCAGGAGTATAATTCATAACAAACTCAGTGGCACTAATTATTAATAATATTAAATACATGCCGTAATTTCGACATTTATGTTACTCAGGAGTATAATTCATAACAAACTCAGTGGCACTAATAATTAATACTTCTAAATACATGCCGTAATTTCGACATTTATACTACTCACGATGTTATAGATACAGTTCTTTAGACGCGCAATGTTGACAACTTATAGTGTCCTTACAAAAACTACATGTGTTTAAAAGGGAAGAAAAAGAAACAACCAAACGTTATTCTTTATACTTTTGTTGAGCCGTATGTTTTCTGGATTAACCTATAACTCCATTATATAGGCAAAATAAAAACCAGACAAAAGCTATATGCTTCGGAACGGTGTCTCAACCATTGTGCAAGCCGAGCAAATTAATAACTGACTTATCTGTTAATGCCGATGTATAATCACGTGCGGGAAAATGGACAAGAAAGCTGATACACATCAAACATGTAGTTTTTCTTACCAGCTTTGTGGATTTGCTTTCCGGATGAATCGATGCCCAACAGAGTTCTTTTAGCTGTACACTTATTAAGTAAACTATTGTATCGTAAGTAATTCAACTCTTCTTTCATCTTATTATTCTTATATATTGATTTGCTTGTTTTATATAGATATAATTCGTAGATGGCGCGCTTGGTCCACGGTAGATGATTAGTGGGCATCTACCGAGGAATACCCGCGCCATGATCTGTCACTTTGAAATTATGGCATGAAAATAAGTTATGAATGCTATAGTTATAACAAAATTTTATTATTCATATATTATTATTTTTGTTTAAGCTTGTAGATATATGCGGTTGTTCCTATGTAGATGATTAGTCTGCAGTTATACATCTACGGAAGAACACCAAGTTTCTAGTTAAAACGCTGATAACCTATGTTGAATGTTATGCTCTAGTTTTGAGAATTTGTTTAACTTTGTAAAGCATTTTTGGTGTATATATGGAGAGTTGGTATCTGTAGGGGTGAGAACATATGCAATAATCTCATTGAGTTGGTTGAATATCCCGAACATTTCTTTTTCGGATTCGCCAACATTTGTTGTTGATCATCTTGATAATCACTTTAACTAACAAAGTTCTCTCGTAACACAACATCGGGTTGGTTGCGTAGAAATTCCCAGGCAAACAATTAATTTCTTGACATTAGCGTTTGGATATTGAGCTGGATCCGTCAAGGGTTGTATTGCAGAGAAGCTCGGAATAAAACTCTTGGATAGCGAAGAAGATTGGACGAATATTCCTGAACAGTTGTTTATTATACCAGAGAATATGTATTTTTTCAGTGTGGTACTATGTATAGTTTCTATTCTTGTCTGTATATAATATATCATTTTAATGTTTGATCTCTGGTAACAACAATAACTTTCCAATATTTGTTGGTCCTGTCTTTTACGCGGTAATATCGTTACAATTGATACTCCACAGTCAGGTACTGTATACAAACCAACCCGCCTGACCTTGGAACGATCCATCCACGCGCCATTCAGACGCTCTCAGACCGCGACTTGAGCCGAGCGGACCAGAATTAGCGCTCTTTACTCTATATCAACGCAGGTCACAATCGTTTGTCAAAGAGTATAAGGTCTGCATTAAAACGGCCCTTCAAAGACAGGAAAACGGTGGGTAATTGCTAATCGAATGAGTTTTCCTTGAGACGGACAGAAGATGAGCATTGATCGAACTGGGCGATGTAATGTATCCTTGCCACTACACTGTTTGCCAAACGGAATTACTCACATGGTCTAAATTTACTGTTTTTAGAAGCTTACAAACATTTTGGACAGACTGGAAGACAAGAGAGATTGTGCAATCAAGCCTAAGCCCATATAGTATTTTGATGTTTTATAATCCCACCATTGGTCCGTCTACAACTCAGATTACAGGACAAATTAGAGAGTTCCAAATATTATCACCCACTGAATTAAGTCCATTGTACTCGACACAGTTTCTGCTGGACAACAAGGACCAAGTTTATTAAGTAGGACGTGTATTAACTTACAGTGCCTTTATCATTGTGAATTTCCGTAGTAATGGCTTTATATAGTGGTTGGTGTACCTACTAATCCTACTTCGATGTACCATCCACGGCTTAGAGTCTGCGCAAGTCGACCATGATATATAAGTCACACGATGTGGCTCCGGCACTCGCGGGGTAGTTTTTGCGCCGTAGAACTATTTCCACTGTAGGAAGGAACAGTGTGAAATTTATGGACAATCTGTCCTCATGTAAGTGAAACACCGTTGGCTATGACGTTAAACCCCACCAAACAAACAAACAATCCTCGTTTCGCTCAGACCTATTAGTCCAGTCTTTGTCAGCCAACTATAGAATGTTTTATATTATCTTAAGAGTCGAAAGACGGGCAATATAATGAGTTCATTCAACTCACTCAGGAACGATTTACGTAACCATCGCAAGAAAATGTCAATATTTTCATCTATTTATGTCTAAGTGATCTTTAGTCATTTTACTTCAGGAGACGTTTCAAACAGTAAATTTCAATTTTAATTTTAAGTGATTTTGTTACATGATTAGGAATCGGATAGCCATGAGATAATCTATGGAAAGTATTCTCTATACCCATGAGAACTTGGTTCCGCTGTGCTAAGTCTCGGGTTTTCTATCGGAAGCCAAATCATTGACTTAAACGATTGCATGCCGTTATCATAAAATACCCGGCAGATGTTACTGTGTTGACTGAGAGGCGCTATAGCCATTCACAAAGCAATATTAAGTGTCTGGTTTTAAAGCTTTCGCGACGATTCGCGAAGGTTAGCCGCAACGTGTCACACGCGAGGGTAATATCGATTCTGTTTCCGGAAATATCCGATTTTAAATATTGCGCCGATGATTGCCGAATGCCGCTTGTGTATCGATTGCTCAGTGGAAACAAACGAATTGT
Organism: Mopalia muscosa; assembly: GCA_031763545.1. Taxonomy (NCBI): domain Eukaryota; kingdom Metazoa; phylum Mollusca; class Polyplacophora; order Chitonida; family Mopaliidae; genus Mopalia; species Mopalia muscosa. The sequence continues at coordinate 7,232 of JARFOD010040437.1, read as the reverse complement.
GACAAACTTCGAGACAAGCAACACTGTTATTAACCAATTGAGGCGGATGCCTTGTGTGAAAGCTTCAATGGATATTGACGAATAATTATCGATTTTTTAAACTCGGAGAATCACGAAGAAGACCGACCGCGGGGTCAAATGTCACGTGGGGGAGTGAATCGAAGGCGAGTGCGTGGATGAGCGTTTCCGAGGTTGATCGATAACATATAGGCTGTGTCGCCCGGAGAGTTGTTGAATCGCTTTATTGTACCATCGACTTTTGGAGCCAACACCCTTCAGTAAGCAGGAACGAATTCACTATTTCTACCACTGAGCACTACTGTTGAACAAGTGGGAAAATGATGTCTTGATAGTCCGTTAAACTTTCTAAAAGGAATATTTTTGCAAGTAAGCTAAATTTTAGTCCACTGTAAAGTGAAATATAATCAGAGGACCCAAACGCTGTGCTCGGAGGATTCCCTAGGACACCAGGTAGAGGATAAGACATTTGCTTCCAGCACTGAGAACGAAACTTTTACGGCACCAGACACTATAAGGCCATTAACGGAAACTTTATTTTCCGAAGAAGAAAAAAAAGGGATTTTAATTTATTTTTTTAAAGCAAACTTTTCCCAAGGCTTTTGTCGCAAGGTAAGTTCTGTTTTTAAAAATCATTATATTGAAACTTCGATTGGCAGATTTGCTAATTCTTAACAACAATCCACTCAAAACAGAATTTGTTCTTTACATTTGACGTTTTTGTTTGGCGTATTTCTAGAAATTTGGAGGTTTTCATTTGCAGGATAGCGAATAAATAGACAGTGTATTACGTAATTTGGGCTAATAATAAAACATCTTTTTTAATAAAAAATGTTTTCTTCGTTAAACAGGAAATACGAAACGATAAAAAGAAATGTCTTCTGGTGCGATGAAATGCTCGTTTTATGACTACTATAGCAATAATTAATTTAATGAATTAGTTAAGACGTATTTTCTGGAAAATTTGGTTTAATATAATTATTGTAATCTCGGTAACTTTCAAATGAGTGAGCGTAGACGTACGTTCGCGAAACATTTTTTCAGTTTCGTTTTTGCAGAAAAAGGCGATACGTCTTGCCTATATTTAACGCATCGCAAACACCTCAACTTCGATGGAGACATTTAAGGACGTATAGATACTCAATCTCGTTTTTTTAACGTAGACTAATGCACTGATGAAACTCAGAGCGGCTAGAGTCGGTTAATTGCAGTTTCGCACTCTCTGTTAAATTTGATTATCGCCGTTATATATATTTTATTGTAGAGAGAATTTTGCTTTCCTCCACCGGGACTCGAACCCGTGTCTCTGGCAATCGTCATTGTAACGTATTTAATCTCTATATTACCGATTGATTATGCAATGGTTAAACAATTTTCAATGTGACTTTACGTGAAGTTATTAATACTTATTGGCAGATATTTGTATTACATTAAAAAATATTTAAATTCCAGGTTAAACCTCGTAAGACTAGTTGATAAAGTGTTGCTCTACTGGTCTTAGTTCGCGAGTTTCATTTCCTGTGGGAAAATGCAAATGTGTCTTTCTCTACATTCATATAATTATATACGAGTGATTTTGACAGTAAATTACTCTGACTTTACCCCATGATCTAATGAATAAGCATCTAATTTGATTTTATGCCATAGTCAGAAGTTTAACATGGCTGCTTAGCATTGGAGATACACTAATTGTACAGCGAGACCACATTGGTAACATCGTATAGTTTGCCTTGCTGTAAAACAGCGCCGTCGTATAAGTGAAACGCCCTTGAATACGGTATTATGTTAAGTTCAATATCTTTGTGGCCATTCAGTTTGTCTGGAAAGCGACTATTTGGGGATGTATCCCTTTTCATCACAAAGCAATATAGGCACCTTCGGAATATAAGTGTTGTTACCTTAAGTATAGCGTACGTCTCAAACCCGACTGTTCTTATGGGACACAAAACCCGACTTAGGCCTAAATAATATTAAAATTTAGTTATTTTAAATAGAATAATTGTCTTTAACAGTTAAAATCAGATTGTTCTGAAAACCGGTATGTCGTTAAAATAGCACTGGCGGAACATTAATTTTATCATTGAGCTTAATAGTTCATACCTCATGGTTGTGATAGTGTGAGTTTCATGTTGGACTACATCACCGTCATTTATTTCTAAAAATTAATCACACTGACATAGAGATGTCGATAAGTTAATACCTGTGAATCAACTCTCAGAGACAAGTTTCTGAATATATCTTAATCTAGAGTTGTTTAAAGTGAAGTACGATTGACCATGGCGCTAATCACCAACACCAATAAAGGAATGAGTGAATGGACGAACGAATTAAAGAATGAATTATATAACGATTTAAAGAATTAAAGAATCAATCAATCAGTCAAGCATTCGATCAATCAGTCAATCAGTCAGTCATACATTCGATCACTCAATCGACCAACTAAGCAATCAATCAATCAGTTAATCAATAAATCAGTCAATCAGTCATGCATTCGACCAATCGATCAATCAACCAGTCAATCAGTCAATCGATCAACCAATCAATCAATCAATCAATCAGTCGGGCATTCATTCGATTAACCAATCAATCAATCAATTAATTAAGAGTTTTGTTTAGTCGATAGTTATTATAACATATTGTAATGAACTCTGGGTGACCCGAAATATTTCTGTGCCTCTAACTGAAGCGAACAGATGGCAGCAAAAACATGTTAGCACGTGCGTGTTACTTACTGTATACATATTACCAGATTAAATAACACCCAGCGGTAATGAACAAGTATTGGTTTAAATTATTAAGCAGTTTAGCTATTGCTTCATGACTATTTCATTATCTCAATTTAAAGCATTGGTGATACGTTTGTGTGGATAACCCGGATACACTTTTAGATAATCGAAAGGACTTGTCTACAACGAGGACATTTTCAGAAGTTATTGACTTCTATCTCCACAAATTTCATGCTCTGTTGGCCGAACATCCGTTTTATTTATATTTATCCGTTGGAATATCAGAAATGGACCGTAAGCCAATGGCACAAACTAGTCAGTGCATATTTGTCTATAATTTTAGATATGCCTTCAAGTTAATCGCATTTGAATATTTTTAATATTGCTTAAAACACTTTTTCCAAACTACAGACTTTTGGAAGTTAATCATCTTCTAAAATTTAAATAAAAATAATTTTTTTCATGAATATTTGGTTCTGCGTTAATTGCCCTAATTCAGATAGTATCCCTTCACGTCATATTGCTTGACTAAACTGTAGCATAATTTGTTAAATGGAAGTACAGCTAATTAGAGTGCCCTGTTTAATTTTGTAGCAACTGACGGCTTCATGAGTTACATTTTGTCGTAAATTGCGATTTACCTTATCGTTATCAGTTAGCCCAGGTCCTAGTAAGGGGATTTTTGCTGCTCAAGTAATAATTATCAGTGAACGCGGGTGCTAAGAAGGGGCCCATATTTGCTCAGGTAGGCCTATTCTTGGAGCTAGGGATCGACATAAAGACGGTTTGTCGAAATGTCTTTTGTTCTGCGTCTTGTGGCTGCCCTGTACTTGTTTACTGCCTGTAACAGATATGTTGCTTTGTTCCTTGGTGCGGCACGTCGTCATATGTGTTAAATAACATTAAGTATTGCGTAAAACCCGATTCAAGCAAACGAAGCAAAGTAAAGCTATCGATCAGCAAGTCAGAGACGAAAAACAGCAAAGGTATTGCCGCAGTAAAAAGCTTGTGGCGTATGTGATTGTTTGTTTGTTTGTTTGATTGATTGGTGTTTTACGTCGTACTCAAGGGTATTTCACTTATTTGATGACGGATAGTCCACTTCACACTGTACACAGCTTTATTACGGTGGAAACCGGGAGGTAAAAACCACCCCCGCCATTGTCGGAGCCACAACATGTGACTCGCTCACATACCTGATGGTCGACAGGTGAACGGTAAATCGAAGCATGTTCGGTTCAGGAAGCGCACTCGCTACCTCTGAGCCACGGCTAGCAATTTTCCAAAAGGAAAACAATTCTAAAAAAAACATTGAAGTGGTTTATTATATTATTATACCAGCCACGATGCCATAACCACGCCAGAAAACACAGTTTCATCTGGCCAATAAAAGATCGATTCGCTTTACACTAAATTTTGAAAGTAGTTTGGAATCCAAATTTCGTTTAGCTGCTATATTGTTAACTGTGAGTGTAAGCATTGATAATGGGCCCATCCGTTTTAAGTCAGTCCACCTTACCAAACTTTTCCTTAGTTCAAAGGAAGGCCATAAACGATTTTGTGAATAGGATTTTCGGCCCGTTGCCAAAATTCCACATGCGTCATCAAATACGTTGTCATAGACTGAAGGAGATTGAAAGGTTTCCGTTACGTCATTTCATCGATTAGCCACGCCCACAAATTCGTGTTACACCATTGGCCAATAAGTTTGCATAAGTGTTGTTAAAAGTTGTCACAGACGCATTAAGATTGAATGCTTAGAATGACGCCTTGTTTGCAATTCATTACACCCACGAATTATTGTAGGCTTGCCTATTTATCATTTGAATACCAGAGAGGCACACCTACGAAGATTTTTTGTTCTTCTGTTTTTTTTTAATTTCCTGTGAAAAGTGTGTCATTTGTTTGTTTAATTAGTGTACAATAACTTTGATAAACGACACGGGTGCGCAGTGTTATTGATACAATAAATTAATGAATTAGAACTTTCATTTTGATAAAAAAATTCCGGACGTTAGATTAAAAAAAATAATTTTATTCAATCCATGAAATTACTGTTAGACTGTTTGAAGCCATTTTGTAGTTTTTCCGTTGGAGCATTGTGTTGGTATCATTGAACTATTTTCACACGCCTACAATATTTAATAATCGTTAATAGATGAATGATAAGAGATATAATGACAGATATTTTTTGCGTAGTTCAAAATAACGGTTTTTGGAAGAATAGAAAATCGACTTTAATCAAGTGAGTAAAGTAACGAGTATAGCTCGAATCGAGCACGATATTCCTAGTGACTAAGCGAAAATCATTATTTTTTTAGTAGATGAATAGTTTTTATTCAAACATTCTTAAACTATGATGGAAATAACGATGTCGGGGACAATTATTGAATACCTTAAAGGAGTGGTATTTTGTTACTTCTTCTGTATTATGATTGACGGACCTGTGTTCACCATAGTTCATTCTACAGATAGTACCATTTTGTTACAACGATAGACTAATCACTATTATAAAGTTATGACGTATGGTTTTATGTCCGATATAAACGAAAGTCTTTGTAGACATTTTGACAAATGTCCTTGTTTTCCCGGATGACAATAGATGGTTAAACGAGTGTAAATCACCCGACAATCAAACGAAGGAAAACAGAGATTATTCCGCGCGTCACACTATACCAAAAACGATCCTCTAAGATCCGTTGGACATAAATCCTGTGGATATTGTCATACTCATATGTTTAGTCAATTATACAGACTGAGGTCTTGATGGTTTACCACACGCCCAATGTCTAGACTTATCGGTGTCGATACGTGGACATAGTTCCCACCAATTGAAACTATTTCTGCCAAAATGGTCCCAGATTATCGTCATGAGATAATTATAGTTCGGGACGACGATTCTTAGGTCCACGCAAGCTGTCAATTATCTGTCTTTTGTTGGCAAGTTATTAATCTATAATAATAAAAAACACTGATATTTTTAATGTCTTCGTTTTGTCATAATATTACCAAATAAGTAATTTTATTACAGAAATTTTCAAGTTGCTTATTTTATAAGTTTGTCTTGAACATTTGTTGTCTAAATAAAAATATCAATTTTTGAATTTACGGGTTCATTATACAGTATTTAGGTTATTTTGGGATAACACTTTCTTAGTTTGAACAGATTCTAGTTCAGAGTTCATTTTAGATCCGCAAAAATCTAGAGAGGTCGCAACATAAGGGTAACTTTCATATTAGCGTAAGACTGATTTCTGATTTTGAATATAAAATTGGCAGAGGTAACTTTCATGTTTGCCAGAAGACATGGAATGTGGTTTAAACACATTTGAAACTATTGGCGCGTGTCTGTCGTGGCGAACCAGCAAAACGGCGCCACAGACTTACCTTCTCAGAAGGCAAACACCGTAATTATATCAGTTAAATACCCTTCAACTAAGCTAACAAAGGTGGAAAAATAAATAACCAAATCAAGCTTATAACTTTGCAAAATTCCAAGTCGATTTTTTGTTTTTTAATGACTCTGATATGAAGACGATTTATCGACCCTTTCTAGTCGAATCGTTACGACATGAATTTTATACATATATCGCAGTCGGCCTTTTGACAGATTGTTCCTCTTTTCCCACGGTTGACTGGCCGCTATTACCAGACATAAATCATTTAAACATCTTCGTCTAATGGTACCGACCCCAAAGACAAATACGCAAAGAATTCTAACGTCATAAGATCTATGGTTCATTTAAGAAAGTTATTTAGAAATAAATCTGAATGATATACACTGTAATAAATGTGTACTTTGTCATCTTAAGATATATGGGTAAATCTTCTTTGGAGCAAATTGTCCCATGATGGTATAATGGGATAATGCCGGTTCAATAATTTCGCCTTGTCCGCCTACATCAATTTGTCTCGTCTGTCAGTTGTAAACGACTTTGTAGTGGGCTTCTTCGTCGACATTTGATTGAAACTGTAGCCTTATTACCTCTATGTTATAGAGCATAGATGACTTGGGTATAAACTTGGACCATGCTATGTAGTGATATTCGCCAACTTTCCTTAAGTTGTGCGGCCGTTGTCCGGCAAATTACATCTGTGTAAATACATGCTTTGGGACTAGCTAATTATGCAGTTTGAAGAGGGAACAAGGAGAGGGGACAGGGGGAGAGGGTTTCTAAATTATGAAGTTAACATAGAAATATAGTAACTTCTTTTCTAAATATGTAGTTCTTTGATCTCTCGGTAAGATCAAAAAACAATAAAACGCCGTTTTTATCTACACTTATCTCAGTATGTAACAACTTTGAATAAATGTTTTAAAGAACTCAGGCTCTAACTAAAGTATATCTATATAATGTAGAGTTTAAGTAATTCTCCGGTTCAAACTTTTTTAACTTTGAGTTGCCATATGACATAAGATGTTTACAGTTTGTGTGTTGTATGTAAGACAGGGTGGTTAAAATATTATTTTACGTATTTGAAAGGTGG
>JARFOD010040426.1:0-10267 GCA_031763545.1 Mopalia muscosa | reverse complement strand
AAATACTGTCAATCTGAGCTAGACAACAATAGACATCACAAATCTGTTTAATGTCACTTGTTTCAATTTTACATGAATCCACGAGGACAAACATTTCATCTTGGCTTTGTCACGACTTCAATGAAATTTTAACACATTTAGTCTGACAAATGATAACATATTAACAGAACGGAAATACACAGTGAAATAAATATGTACATTTGTTTCAATCAGAAAAACTAAAAGGTCGCCTAAAGGTCATGTAAATTAACACTGGGTAGATTTTTTAACTTCCTGATTTCCTTTCATTGTGTGGCCATAAGGTTAGTGTCACATGTGACAAAACATCAACTCTTTGTTCAGGGTAGAGCTAACAAAGTGAAACAAAACACTAAACCTGATGATAAATCTAACATTGGGAATGTTGTCATATCTAACACGGATCGACCGAGGAAGCCGAGGGAGTATTCTGCAGGGCCATGGCCCACCCGATCCCTCACGGGGCTGATCGACAGAGGAAGCGGAGGGAGTATTCTGCAGGGCCATGGCCCACCCGCTCCCTCACAGGGCAATTAAGCATTGGAAGATGACAACTTTTCCATCACAGCAAAACTTGTCACATTTTATGACTGTTGTAGTGTCAATCAGGCTTAATAGTGTTGGAATGCATCACCATCATATAAGCAAAATATATAGCTAGAGTATGGCGTAAAACACCAATAAATCAATAAATCAATATTAAAATCAATCTATAAAATAAACAAAATGTCACATTTTCAAGTGACCATCATCCGAATGCATACATCGCCAATTACAGGGTACCAATATGCGCCATATTGTGTTATATATTCTAGATCGCATTATTAGCCACAGATCCCTCAAGCAAACCAACAAGACATTAACTTTCTATGCAGTTTGGTACTCCTGTCTCATCAAACTGCCCAATCAATCTGTAAAATGGTTGTTATTTAAGAAACATCAAGAAACCAGAATTAATGATAGACAGACAGATGGTAAGAGACGACAATATTTGCCCCATCCACATGATGGTGAGACATTCACATGATGGTGCCCCATCCACATGATGGTGAGACATCCACATGATGGTGAGACATTCAAACAAACAATTCAAACAGTCCAATAAATTTGACATCTATTCTATAAATAACCTCTATTGACATCATTGCGAACAGTCAAAATTATTTTATTCTTTAAAATACTTACATGGTAAATGGCTAATGGAGCCTATGTCTTGTGAAAGTCAGAGTTTTAATTGAATAATGATAGATCTATCAGATTGAAATATGTGGTCTGCTAAAATTAAACAGTGTTATCAATAATCATTGAATGTACTACACAATAAGCATCTGTTGCTGCTATTCAGCCAGAAATTATTATTTTTAAATCTATCAGTTGCCAATGGTTACTGGGTACACAGATTCCAGATGTCTTCTGAACTGTATTGACCTTGTTTGTTGACCTTTGCTTGACTACCATCAAGGATGTGAACATCTCCAAACATATCTCTGCACCGAACATATGTGAAGAGTGTGAATTAGGCAGCTCCTATCATTTCCTAACCTTTTTTTTCCAACAGCAGATTTTTTTCCCACATCAGTTTTACATCAGTTACCAGATAGATGGAGTTCTCGAGGGCAGTCAAAGTAATAAATTAGTAAAATGATATGGTGGAAGAACTTATCTACATGTATCTTTTTTGGAGCTTTGATACATATACCCACCTAGCAAGTACCTGGTTATAAAAAAGTGCAGTAAAATTATTGCTGTAACACAACCTAGGGGTACATCTTTGAGCAGCTGTTTTTAAATCCAATATGTTTATTTCTATTCAATATCACCAATCAAAGCAGATAAAATGCACCAAATGATGTGAAATGGTCTCAATTTATTTGACACAAATTGAAGAAAGAGTGAACTTTGTGTACAGATTATTAATTAATTCATAAATTACCAGTGATTTCTGGATGCAATTTTAATAACATACATACATCCCTGTGCCAGTATTATTGCTTTCAAAAATATACGACTTAATTTTAACTTTACTCAAATTAATAGTAATGATTAAAGTTTCAATTTGAGTTTAATTTGACATATTTAAAAAAAAGCATGGATCTTAAGATATATACTTGAAGATTAAGCACAGCGTACCATTTAAGCATATACATAAGCAATGTGTTGCCCTTCTGCTCTAAGAGCTACAGGTATGTGTAGGTTTAGTCTTCTTTAATAACCCACAATAGTGCGGACAAACAATAACAAGGACCAGTCAAACAAGTTAGATGCGTCAAATCAAAAAGAATCGACAGGTCTGAATAAACAACCATGACAATGTTAAACAATCCTGATCCAAGTCAGTATGCTTAATCCCAGAGTCCAGGAGGTACTTTTACTATGCAGGGATGATCAAATCCAAATTTTCTATTCCTGGAGAGTACCCTTCCTAATATTACACCTCGGTTTTCCAGACACACCCAATGTCTGCTAGATCAATTAACCCCACTGATAACCCAGACAAAACCCAAGAGAACAACAGTCAGTTTCCATGGTAACATTCCATAACATAGGCAAACAACATAATTATACAATAAATGTATTTCTTCATAAACTATGTCAGGTAAGCCATTCCACTGGAAGAAATAGTAAAAAGAACTGATTAATTAATTGATTGATTGATTGATTGATTGGTTGGTTGGTTGGTTGGTTGATGATGATTGTAGTTTAATGCCATTCTCATGGGTAATAATATATATGACAGCAATGAACTCTACCTTTTGTAGCTTGAGCTGTTAAAGACCACTCTAACACAATTAAAATAAATTTGAAGGGATAAAGCTATCAAAACTTGTTAATTGGTGATGGTTTTGTTGAATGAAACCTTGTCTTCACTGAAAGAGAAAAACAGAACAGGGAAAGTATCTTGTTAATGTTAGCTTGTTTAAGCCCTCTTCATGTACACTGTATTTCCAAATAATTTCATTGTTTAATCAATAATAAATCCTCCACATAGGCGATATTTATTACATGTAACAATATTTACAAGTATGTACCTCACCCTGTCGTACGTCTGTCATGCTGTGCTAAGTCAACAAAATGAAAGTTACATAGCTGAAATAGATGCCGCAATCAGCCAACATAACGAAAGTTAAGGTACATAACTGAAATAGATGAGGATACCAATCACCCATTTGTTAGTTAAAGCATCGTGTAAAAATCTGCTTTAAAAAGAGTAGCATCACAAACAAGTGCATGTGTTATAGCGAAAGGACATATTTTCTTTGATATTTCAAAATGACCAACCCAGCCTCCTGATCTACTGTATTAGTCACGGTTCGCTTTAAAACACAGGAATATCAAAATCTTGGAACTTAAATCTCTACTCCTCTTTTACAGTTACCCATGAAGATCTACTGGTTGAGGTGAAACATTACCCTCTATCAGATAACTTTTCCTTAGCAGACATATTCAATGATTAAATAAAAATTATGAACCATCTCTTGTTCTAGATATTACATGTATTCCCAGAGATGTTTCATAATGGATATTAATCTTGAGTTGTTATGGGTAAACTACATACATCTTGAGAAAAAGTAATGACCATGTACATGGTATATGCAACATCAACATTGCAAACTGATATGTCAAACAAATTAAAATAACCAATCAATTTGTTTCTAAGGAGAATGACTGATGTGAGTTGTTTGATACAGACAGAAGTTTTTCTTTGACCAGCTGACCCTTCAGCTTTTTGTTTCTCTTGTTAGCTATTCTGAATGTTTGTAAGAAAGGAATTGACAATTTAAGTTAATTAAATAGTACCTGTTGCACATCAACAAAAACAATTGCTGTTTAATAACTAAGATAGTGATCACATAAAGAAGGAATTTCCCATTTTGAGCTTGAGATTGACCAGTATTTCAGGTTTCAAACTATGTCTGTGTTCATCTGATGTTAATAATACACGAACAGTTGATTGGTGTACTTTTTATGACAATGCATTGCTGAAGATGAAAGAAATCTATTACCAGTGTGCCAAAATGATTTTGATGTACTGGGAAGCTGATGTTTAAATGTAGGCCTACAATGTACATCTCAGTATTACATGTAGTTTGACAGAATGTAAACTCTGCAATTAAGGTGATCTCAGTCATACAGAGATACATTTTGTGATTGAACTAACAGTGTAATGTTCAAGTGATATACCTATAATACTACTAATTGATTGGCACTTAACGCCATGCTCTAAGGTATTCTTAAAATCAGCCATGTTCATATGTAGTATTATGGGCTAACATTCGCCTGGGTTTTTTTTTGTTTGTGTGTGGTTATTTCATTGTTCATATTGTTGTTAAGCATGCTTTATATTTAACATAAATTGTCCCAAAATTTGACATACATGCTACATGTACAATGTTACAATGTAGTTCAGCTACTTATGTCATTGTCAGCCAAAACTTATTTTATTGTGAAATTCACATGTACTGTATCAGCATCAATGGCCACCAACAGACACCACTCAAACACACTGACAGTGTGGCTGAATGAAATTAGACAGAGAGGGAGGAGGGGAGGGGGAGGGAGTCTATGGGTGTTCATGCTCTGTCATTGTTGACCATGTTTTCCCTGTTAAGAAGTGTCACAGCTTGTGTTGTCCCCAGATCACGGATCCAGATTTTTGGTGCCATCCTCATGTATAGGGAACCAAAATAATGTGAGTTTTGCATTCTAATGTTTCTGATATGTAGTTGGGTGCAAACTACTGCGGGTGTTGGGTGTTGTGCTATTGTGGGTCTTTGAAAGAGAGGAACAGACAAATTAGGTGCATTATTTTAATATTTCTGTATAAGGGGACTAGTAAAATGTGAGGGTGCTGGGTGTGAAACAGTGTGGAAACCATCCATTGTCAGCTAAATTGGGTTTTTAAACAATTCTGGCTTCAGTCAATTGTTACTATTATATAACCACTGAGGGAATGTAAGGACTACCCTTACATTCAACAGCTAGCAACTTTTAAAACTAGTCTCTTTTCAACAACTTGTCAGGGGTATTAATAGGTGTAAAAAATGCAAAAAAAAAGAAAAAAAAAGAATGCTTCAAACTTTCTCTTTTCCCAATTCTGACTTCATGACCTGTCACCATGGTTACCTAAAACAACACAACCTAAAAGGTTGTACAAATCAACCAGCCGCCCTGGTAACAGACACCCATTTGTTTATCTCGGCCCAGACCTTGTAAACAATTGCATTTCTCAGACTATCTTAAAAATAATCTCACAGCTACCATTACACTATTAAGGTTTGGAGGTTTCTTCAAACAAAAAACCCACCCATGACGTCACTTAAATATACTATCTACAGTACAACTCAGTATTGCAGACCGTCTATCTTATTTAATTGTCTTATCTCGATTCACTTCTAATGTAATCAGAAATTAAAAGAAAATTCAGATATTAAAGTTATGCCACTTATGTAAGAACTTATGCAATGCCACGTCTTTTATTAAGGCATTTATTAAGAAAAAGGCTTTCAGTTTTCTTGAGCTCAAAATCTTTCAAAGCTAAAATATACATACTTTGTAAATGTAACACCAAAAGAAAAGATTACTTAATTGAACCGAGAGAAGTTTCAATACTGATGATGTTTGTCAATAAAACCAGGGCATTTGACTTAAAACAATTATGAGGAAATTTAAATAATTTCATGATTTATTTTAATCGAAAGAAGATTGTAATACACAAGTTTCAAAAACTTTTAAAATTTGTTAATTAATGATAAACATCTACATAGAGAGAGGATGAAGTATACCGGTTTCAAAAGCCTAAATATTTGTATTTATAGCAATCAAGACACACTAATGACCAACTTCCCTGATCTATGGACAGAAACGACAATACCTATACTCCCTACCCCATCTGAACTCTACCTGTACAAAAGTTAGGAAAATTCAAACAACAGTTTAAATAAAACATGTGTCATAAAATACTCAGTCAAACAAGAAACTTCACACTCATAAATTTCTAAATATTTTTTATCATGACACACAGCAACTCTGACGTGCACAAGACTGCAGTTTGTGCGAGCATACATCAAGGATAAAGCATGTTTCCTTGCGTTCCTAGTCACGTGACCGTATGAAACAATGCAAGTTTTTACAGTAAATTATCCCTTGTTTGCAATGCCACGACTGTCAAACATTCAACTTGAAAGTGCCATTGGAATGATGAATACAGGAATGTCGGTCACTGACGTATGTTGTCAGTGTTATGCAATCGACTATCCATGATCTTCGGACATGTCTCCTACAAACTGGCACCTAAGCAGACCGACCTCGTTCGGGTAGACCACGTGTGACGACACATGCAGAAGACAGACACAAATCGTCTTACTTCATTTGCGTAAACGATTTCTCACTGCAACGTCCACTAGGAATGAATTGTTTAGAGGTCGTGTGACTGTCCAAACTATACGTAATAGCCTGCGCACTGCCCGTCACCATGCACGCCGGCCATATCATGGTCCAATTTTAACCCAGTTACACCAATGTCAACCGCTTCTCTGGGCACAACGACATCTGAGATGAACTCAGCGTGATTGGAATAGGGTTGTTTTTAGTGACGAATCCAGATTCAGTTTGCTGATGGGAGAGTTAGACTTTGGAGGAGACGCGGTGAATGGAACGCCCATTGTTGTGTGCAGGAAGTTGACTGTTTAAGGGGCAGTAGTGTTATGGTTTGGGGTGCCTTTAATGGTCCTGCCCCTGATGGTCGCTCGAGGAAACCTAACTGTTGCAGGATACAGAGATCAAGTGCTCATTCCAGAGCTTTTACCATTCATGGCAGCTCATGGCCCAGGTCTGACATTCCAACATGATAATGCCAGACCTCATACTGCCAATTTAACGCAGAATTTTCTTAGGAATGTTGGCATCAATGTCATGGAGTGGCCCTCTAGGTCTCTCGACCATAATCCCATAGAACATGTATTGGATGTGTTAGGCAGAAGACTCCCTCAAGTAAGGAACCCTCCACAGAATCTGCAGAAACTTGGTGCCATGTTGGTTCAATTATGGCGACGCATCCCCCAAGCTGTGTTCAGACGCATCATTCAATCCATTAGGAGACGTTGCATCGCAGCTGTGAACGTTCATGGATGGCATACGCGCTATTGACATGCTTTCATCAAGTTGTATCGTACCATTTTTACTCTCGTACATTTCCGTAGCATTTCCGGTGGAACTGGTTACATTGTGAACATGATTTTTATGGTACATTGTCCTTAATGGTTACAAAATGGAATTTAATCATTATTTAAAACCACTTTTCTTGTATGTTCAACTTATCGACATCCAAACGAGTTTCTTTTTTGACTGAGTTGATTTGCCTCAAAATATATCGTTGTCTTTGAGAGAAAGACTCTCAAGGATAAACTCATTTCAATTCTTGAAACATTTAATCAGAAGGGAGTCACCTAATTATTGTCGACAATAACTGTTATGGCTATACTTTTCCGTAATTTGAAAATCTTGTCCTGGGATTTTTTATTTTTTTTAAATGATTTCCCCAAATACGACGATTAAATAATTCCAATGATGTCAAATGCAGCTGTTAAGAAAATCTATATATATCCTGTTTGTTTAAAGAGAATTTGCTTATGTGTCTTGAGCAGATAGAGTAAATATGGTATATTCGAGCACATGCTTTACCCTCGAGTCTATAGAATGTATATTCCGGTCGAAAAAAAAAAAAAAAATAGAAAAGAGACGTACACAAACATATCGAGAACTGATATCAATTGTGATCGAGGGGGGAACACTCTGCTACAAAAAACGGATAAAAAAAATTGACTTGAAATCGAAACCACATATGTACAAATAAATAGGCCTTTTACTTCTATCATTGTTGAATCTGACAAAATAAAGTGCCCAGACGTCAAGCTGAGATGAAGTTAATATATGTGTATTATTCAAGAGTTTTTCAATAAAAATACAGTTTTTTTTTTATCTACAAGTAAGCCAATATAGCAAGTCAGTATGTGGCATGTGTTATATAATGACGGTACAAGGATCTAATGTATAGCGGAATTAATTTCCAATGTTTCTTTGCTTGTCACGGCGGAGTAGTCCCCCTTAGGCCACATATATTTTAGAGATGTCTCGATTCATTGTGCCTTGGATTTAAAGGAAAAAGCCGATAGATGACGAAACATGAATGGACACCTAGTAAAACAAAAAGGTATGGAAAAAATATATCTGGATCTATATCGAACAAGTTCGTCCGTACTATAGCCAGGAATCCGATTATCGGGTATCTATCAGATCATTGTTATATTCCGAATCACACTAGGCCTAATTACTGTAACCTATAAAGATATTAAAAATAAAAGTAAAAATAAGATTTAAAAATTGAAGTTTTTTTATTTTATTTTCAGCTCTGGCCATAGACATGGCATAAGAGCAACCGGACATGTGTCACAATACAAATCAGATGGCAGTTACATTCATACAACATATCTTTACAAATTTTGTCAATTTCCGTTGTGTAACAACATTATTGCATTGGAATAAAGTACGTATTTTTAACATACTGGGTTTAACATAACAATACATAGGCAAAAAGCGACTTCTGTATTCTTTAAGGTGTTCACATACGGTCAAGTAACAATACTCATCTCCAATGTGTCTATTGCACAATTTACAAATACGATGAGTTCTGGGAAGTAAACTAGCAGAAATAAGACAAATTTGTAGGTAAAAATAAGTAACAGATACTTATGTTTAAAAAAGCATTGCTGTCAGATTTGTTTTGAATTGCCTGCTGCTACTAAAAATATCAATATCACAGACATTTTCTAAGTTATTAAGAGATAACATTGAACGATTAAAAAAGCTACGTTTTCTGACATTTATTCTGTGTTTTTGCTTTTACGACTTGTTCGACGAGATACGAAGAGTCTACATCTGGATCTTAATACATTTGTAATAATATTAGTTTATAAAATTGCACAGAGTAACATATTCATCTGCATTGTATATTCGTCCAATTTTGTAACACAACAATTTTAAGAATTTTTAAAAACATTTTCAATTTTGTCGATTAAATAGACCTACTGTTTTAAAAAGTGTTGTCATCAGCATAATTTGTTGGGCTCCAGATAACACTGGTTTCCACGATGATTTGCTACCATTAAGGAGAACGCGCTGAAATAATATTTTAAACAAATCTGAGCCATTTAAAGATAACTCCATCGGAATCGTAGTAATGAAGCTTGTGATTAAGTAATTTGGAAGACACAAAATCAAATGCTTTACTGAGTGAAGTCCAGGTAAATACAGTCAATTTGCTCCAACGAGTCAAGTGCCTTTGTCAAGCGTAATCTGCAAACGATATAAGATTAGATTCAGTGTTTCTGTGTCGTACGAATCCATGTTGATCCGAAGGCAGAGATCGTTTGTCACGATTGTATAGTTTAACTTATCATAAACAACTCTATCAAATATTTTAGAAAATAAAGGAAATAATGAAATTGGTCTATAAACTTCTCGTGTGTCGTATAAGACCAATAGAAATACAGGTTTACATATACAGGTATTAATATATTTTGCCAGAATATCTGTGATTGTGATTTCAATACATTGAATATTGAACTGAACATTTTATTCACCAAATTTAAAACAATCATAAGGAATATACAAGAGTTGATTACATCAATTGGCGGGAATAAAGCTCCAAAGGGCTTGTTCTATCCCATAAGAGATTTTAAAAACAGAAAATGAGAAATTGGCAGATTGGTTTATCAGGTGCTTACATTATACAGTTGAACGATTAAAAGAAAATAAAGTAGAAATGTGAACGAAAAGAAAAAATAGACATCAGTTCTGACGAGATACGTGTTTATCTTCATGTTTGTTTGTCCAGACAGAGTAGTCCCCCTTGGCCACAAATCGTTGTGTATATATTTGCCTCGGTTAATACGTTTGTAATCTTACTTTTACTTTTGATGTTGACGGCTGTGTGTACCCGTGCTAAGTATATAGTATAACCTTGAAGTCACTACGTTTACGCACCAGATAACCACATGATACGTTCTGTTAAATTAAGAGCCATACATGCAGGCGTAAATGCGTTGTTAGCACCACTAGGGTTATAATTAACTTCAGAGTTATAAAGCAACAATAAGACTTCGAGGGCCAGTTAGCCATGATGGTGAACTGTATTTTATGCAAGACTTTTGTAGTGGCAATCGATTTGCCATCTGTGCAAAGTTGTCCCCCT